>JAKTVV010000001.1:0-107874 GCA_030581715.1 Petasospora mississippiensis | reverse complement strand
TTCATCTTTTCCGATCTCTGCTATGTTGCGTTTTTTGCGATTTTTTTTTTTTTGTGTAGATAATTTCGGGGTTCTTGTTTTTTTTTTTTTTTTTTTGTGGAAAAAAACTCTGAAAATTGGAGGTGAACAGGCGTTGTTGTGTGAGTATTGAACGCTTTATTTGATCAACAAGAATCACAAGTTTTGTTACCAAGATGGCTGATTTGAACAAGTGAGTTATTGTGAAGCTCCCAAAATCTCAAAAAAAGGTGCACTTACTAACATTTTCTCCTCGCAGAGCTCAGTACACAGCTCCAACGACAAAGGTCGTGCAGATCGAGTCAAGCGTATGTTATCATTCTGGGTAAAGCCCGTAGGCCTCTGGAATACCTCATACTAACAGTTTGTTTAATTAGGCTGCCTTGAAGATCGTCAAGCACGCTTCAGATGTGTATCCACGCTCCGCTGCTGGTCCAATCATGGGATTTGACGTCCACGCCGATGTCCTCAAGATCACCGCCGCTTACCCATTCCCATACATCACCGAAGACAGCTCTCCATACCGTGCTAAGTCCAACGTCAAGTACCAAGAGGACCTTATAACCGAGCTCAGGGAGTTGAAGAGCGCTGTCCAGCTTTTGGGCTGGTATCAAGCCTCCATCTCCGGAAAGTTCATCACCGAGTCCTTGTTGGAATCCCTTGCATACGGTCAATTGAAGCAGTCTGCCAACTCGATCGTTCTTGTCCACGACCAGGCTAAAGCCAAGTATGGTGTCCTCAGCTTGAAGGCTTACAGACTCACGAAGAACTTCCTCGACGCTTACATCGCCAACGACTTCTCTGTTGAGAGTCTCAACGCTAAGGACCTCTCCTTCGACAAGCTGTTCGAAGAGCTCCCAGTCCAGATCCACAACAACCACCTGGCCTCCTTGTACCTGGCCTCTGAAGACCCAGAACACTTCACTTCCACCACCACACTCGAGTCCACACAGCTCAAAACACAGGCCAGTCTCGCCAACATTGAGACTCTGATTGACTCTGTCGATGAGCTCGGCCAGTTCTACTACCAGATGCACAAGAAGAAGACCAACTCAAACGCACAGAAGAGCGATACCACAAGTCTCCAGGAGTGGTTACCGCTGGCCAGCAGAATAGGCTATACTTCCGAGGACATCGAGCAGCAAGTGTTGAGTCAGTTCCTGACCGACTCTGCCATCAAGCCATGATGATTCCCATAGCATTGTATACTAGTAAACATACACCATGTTGATTGTTGTAGAGGGTTGAGATGACATCATGGCGGCTAATGCAAGCTTCACGCTAATAATAATATAGATACTCGGATCATCATCTTTATCATCTCACAGGAAGACACTGACCAGCTTACCAACCTCACCACGATCAGACTTCGCATCAAATCTGCTCAACCCTTCAGATCCAGCGCAATTGGAACAGCTGGAAGAGTTCTTGAATGACATCACGGCGGATCTTGGTTCTTGGAACCCCGGGGCAAAACCCGGGGTGCCCCGGGTCCATAAAATGAAGCTCCGGGAAGTTAGCGGCCGTCATGGCACCTCAAAAGGCCATTGATTACCGGCTTGAGACCGTTTCATGAGCTTTTCCGAGTAAGTAAACAGTGTTTGAGCTACAGAACCGGGCCCCACAGCCCGGGCCCCGGGCCGCCTGCGGAACGGAACCCGGTGGGGCATTGTGGCGCGTACCGCACTGGGATTTGCCCGGGCGTCTTCCCTTCCTCTCACATGATTCCTCTCAACAACAAGACCGATTGCTTACACTGCCAGAAACTCACAAAATCTCACAGAAATCAACACGGCACGATGGCAAGACCAAGAGTAAGTGAGATAATTTTGTCTGTGGTGGTGGGCGACTCCGGGACACCGGAAAGTCATTCTCTATGGAGCCTTTATCAACTTTCATGAACATGACACTAACAAGCGACAAGCTCATCATCCTCGTGAGGCACGGAGAAAGCGAAGGAAATTGTGACAAGTCCGTGAATCGTTACATTCCGAACCACAAGATCGCTTTGACTACACGAGGACACCGCCAGGCGAAGGACGCAGGTCTCAAGCTCAAGAGCCTTCTGACAGAAGGTGATTCCGTACAGTTCTACACATCGCCTTACAAACGCACACGCCAAACACTAGACGGGCTAATAGACGGAATAAAGGATTGTGGTGTGAGCTACAAGGTCCACGAGGAGCCGAGAATGAGAGAACAGGACTTCGGTAACTTCCAGAGCTCAGCGGAAGAAATGGAGAAGATTTGGCAGGAACGCGCACACTATGGTCACTTCTTCTACCGTATCCCCTTCGGCGAGAGTGCCGCTGATGTCTTCGACCGGTGTGCTGGATTCAACGAAACACTGTTCAGACAGTTCCACAGTGACAAGTTTCCTTCTGTTCTTGTCCTTGTGACCCACGGCATATGGGCCCGTGTGTTCCTTATGAAATGGTTCAGATGGACATACGAGGAGTTCGAATCGCTGAAGAACGTCCCGCATTGTCAGCTGATCATGATGGAGAAAAACCCGGATACTGAGAGGTACAAACTCCTGACAAAATTACACAAATGGGACGAAGACGAGGACGAGACGGAGTACCGTGCAGAGATCAAGGACGAAGTGTTGAAGAACTCCAACTCCTACACCGATATGAACTTCCAGTCGCTGAACCAGGACTCCATGGACCTGGAGACGCTACAGAGGCAGAAGGAAAAGGAGCAGAAGCTGAAAGAGATGTTCAGAAAGACACTGAACGATGAAAGAGATATCTAGAAAGACAACATTGATGGTGCCTCATGATGTTTTTGTACCGTCAGATGTTGATTTTCACTTCTCACCACGCGCATCGCCGGATGTGTCACCTACGCAGGCCCGGGAAACACACACTCCCCACCTGCAGTTTATTTATTTTTGCACAGTACCACAACCATAGATTTATAGTCGCATGATCGTAGCTCAGCTCCATTAACTGTTTCGTGGGCCATTTAATAGGCCGTTGTTGCGGGACGAGCTGCGCGCACGTCACGTGCACGTCAGAATCCGCCGGACACAGGTCATCGGCTGGGTGGTGTGGTGGCCGGGACCCTTCGCGTATATAAAGCGGCGGTCGCCCGCACTGGAAAATGGATAGCAACACATCCTGGGACACCCAACAATAAAATCAAAATATAACAAAAATGGTACGTACTCGTTGGCTTTGGGGCTACTCAACGCATTGACTTGACACTAACAACTAAACAGGCCAGAAGGTTCTTCGTCGGTGGTAACTTCAAGCTTAACGGTACCAAAGCCTCCATCAAGGAGATTGTCGAGCGTCTCAACACCGCTTCTCTCGATCCAAACACTGAGGTTGTCATCTCCCCACCATCTACTTACTTGGACTACACTGTCTCTCTCGTGAAGACCCCACAGGTTGAGGTTTGCGCCCAGAACGCCTACACCAAGGGCTCTGGTGCCTTCACTGGTGAGATCTCCGTTGAGCAGGTCAAGGACGTTGGTGCTACCTGGGTTCTCCTCGGTCACTCCGAGAGACGTACCATCTTCGGTGAGTCTGACGAGTTTGTTGCCGAGAAGGTCAAGTTCGCTCTCGAGTCCGGCTTGAAGGTCATCCTCGCCATTGGTGAGACTTTGGACGAGAGAAAGGCTGGTGTCACTGACAAGGTCAACGAGAGACAACTCTCTGCTGTTATCAAGCTCGTCAAGGACTGGTCTAACATCGTCATCGCTTACGAGCCAGTCTGGGCCATTGGTACCGGATTGGCTGCTACCCCAGAGGATGCCCAGGACACTCACAAGAACATCAGAGCTTTCTTGGAGAAGGAGCTTGGCGCTGATGTTGCCGAGGCTACTAGAATTTTGTATGGTGGCTCTGCCAACGGTAAGAACGCTCCATCCTTCAAGGACAAGCCAGATGTCGATGGTTTCCTCGTTGGTGGTGCTTCTCTCAAGCCAGAGTTTGTTGACATCATCAACTCTAGACAGTAAGATGTTTGACACAACCTTGTATAACTGTTTCCGGTAGTAACGACATGTATGTATTCAATGTTCATTATACTGTTGTAGTTTCTTTCCCCTAATTTTGCGGCCAATCAAGAGTCGAGACGTTTATGCTAGAACAGGCGGCTTCAATGGTGTCCCACTGATACAAGGCTACAACTTTCACGATAATGTGACCAATACTGTTTGGTATCCAATATTCGTTTCTCATCACACGTTACACAATGCAGATCCTTATCCATTGAGATTGAAGGTTAATGGCCAATGTAAGACAACAAATGACAGATCAACAGGCATGCAAAGGATATATACAGACCGGCATAGAAGAATCATTCAACAGAATCCTGGTACTCTCCCTTGGGGCTACCACTCAGCATCAGTGGAGTCATAGGAACCTGTTCATCAGCAGCCGGATTCAAAAATGGACTCATGTTTCCAGTTACTAGCACGGATTGTTGCACAGTGTTGTTTGAGTTATTTCTTACCAAGCCTGGGAAGCCATGACGTTGTTGTGTGTAAGATGCTGGGAGCTGTTGTTGTGATAAGATGAAACCTGATGGTGAGTTCGCTAATGATGTTGGGCCGAATGTTGGGGTATCAGGTGTTGTGTTGTGGTTGTTGCTATTCACGTTGATAGGAATCGGTTGTTGTGGATACTGTTGGGATGTACGGCGAGAATGAGCATATGAGTTGCTGTAGTATTGTTGATGACGTTGTTGGTGGATCTGGAATGGTGCACTTATCGCAGCGGAAGAGAAGGAAGTTTGACGAGACATGGATTTACGTTTGATGTGATCGCCTGGCGATGTCAACTCCATGTTGTCTCGGCTGAGAGAGAGAAGAGATATGGTAGACAGCGATGGCAGAAGCTTTCCAGATGACCCATCCACGGATGTAGCAAGAAGATTAGGGGAAACTATTGGCGTGCTGTCGCTCCTCGTTGGAAGATCTTCTTCGTCGTCGATGATAGCGTTTTCTGAGGCATTTGCATAGTTCTGGTACGAAGTTTGTAGTCCTAGTACTCTATGGGACCCAGTAGACGACGTTGATGAACTCGTAGAGGCGTGGCGGCTTTTGGGTGTCATGGCCGTCGTTGGTTTGAGTGACAGTTGTGCGAAAGGAGAGACGATGTCCTTGCTGCTCATGTTGGTGGTGCCTGCGAGAGCCTTGAACGAGTTTTGCATGTGTGCGCTGTGATCGATAGCGCTGGGTGTATCTGTGAGGCTTCTGCTTAACGGCTCTTCTGTGATGTTGTCAAAATGAAGCCGGGTTGATTGTTTTGAATCTTTTCCTTCACAAAGAATTTTTTATATGATCGCGAGCGTCTGGTTGCGCCAAACCGGTGAGTCATTACCAGATTAAGGAAACTGGCGAAGCTTCCGGCAGAATATGACAGGATCAATTACCGAATGCGGACAATTGGCGCGGCGCGATTAAGCACTGAGACACCTCACATGTTATTGAGCTATTGTACTCTCAAAATGATTTGGGAGGTGTTTGCCGATATTTAACTTCTAGAAATGGAACTGTGCGCTCAATATTGGCTGGGAAGTCTGGATGGTGTAATTTTCACACCGTTGTGTGCAGTCTATCGACGTATAACGTCTTGTATTCGTGAGCGATAACGCTTGGCCAAGCACAATCACGCCGGTTGACCGTTGCGCTTTCAGAACTTGGAACAAAACTTGTAGTAAGAATATCAGTTGATCAGTAAGATAATATCGAGCCTGCTGTCCAGAATATATATGCAGAACCCTCAAGCCGTACAATGCCATCGCACCTTGCGTGTGCTGGTAATCGATGCTAACGACTTGGTGTGGCTAAAGAGCACAAGGTATCACGTTTGCAACTTAATGCCATATACATGTTTCAATAACAGTAGTGCAGTGCCTCGTATCTATCTATGAGAATGTGTGCCATCATCTCCCGAAGATGTCCCTTAGCGCTAGCTTTCGATCACTCGACGATGATGCAGGTGCCACTACAGGTCAAGTGATTGAAAGTAAGTCATTACTACCGTACCAGGTTGCTCCCCTTATATGGAGCCTTGTTAGGAATTCACACTATTACTGTACCAGGTAGCTCTCCTTGAATGGAGCCTTGTTAGGAAATCACCATTCAGTACTGCCGTATGGCCAACCTTGACACCTTTCAGGAGTAGCTTCAACGTGTTCGATGCAGATGAGATACGAAATCAAAGAACTGATGCTCCCAGAAGAGTCCAGGAAAGAGCCATAGTATTCAAAGGAGATCCTTAATTATATATATTATATATATATATATGATGGATCAAGTTGGCAACACATCTATAATCATCGAGTACAAAGTTTCACCCAATTCTACAAAAACATCACAAAGAATAAGCATTCCTGGTACCTCTGGCTGTGGTCGAGATTTTGTCAGAGGCATTTAGATAGTATATCTGAGTTTAAATCTTTTGGGTCGATCTCTTGAGCTTGTGGCTTGAGCTTGTAGTGGCTTTTTGGCTCGGTAGGGGTTTCGCCATGGCGCTGACTCACGTCATTTAGTGGTTCCATCAGTCAATTAGGACAGCGGTCAAAGTTGTATGCGATAAGAACAATCAAGCGGTAGGGTATCGCTGTGAATGTCCCTGCTGTTGTGTGATAATTCATGAGCCCGAAACAATCGCTGTCAACTCCCGTTATATGTGTTATCAGTTAATAATCCTCATTCTGCAGCATGAGAGTAGTTAGCTGCTTCTCAGCTTGGCGAGGGATAAGAAATCTCGCCATCAGTTTCCAAAGTGTTTTCTGCACCTAATACGGGAAAATATGCAGGGTTATCGCTGACGCTTTGCCCTTGATGGCGAAAGTTCGCAAATCGAATACGTCTACCCCATACTTCCTGTCATGTTTTCCTGAAAGAATCATGCTTCATCAGCGCCAGCATCAGGCTCTAGGGAGATGATTTATAATACCTTGTAAAGCTTCTATATTGATTTCTGACTGAGTACCTGACTTTTAGATCAGATCTTACCATATTGTTACCACTAATAGATGTTACTGCTTTCCCGCATGCAGGTAGGGTGCTCTACTCTCGTCGCTGCGCTTTCCTAATGTGGATACCCCGGCCTTCTTATCTTCACAATTACGACCAACCCCACTCGAAACACACTCGAAAATGGAAATCTTTTCATCATCGAGCGATGATCTCTCTATCTCTGCTCCGTTTCCTTGTTCAATTCAAAACAGTATAAGAACTAATGAGCTCGCTGCGAGATCTTCATAAGGTATAGTCTGCGTTCTCCACTTTATTTGATTCCAGAGCTTCAAGTCCTTCATAATGGCGCCCGTCAACTTCGAAGCTGTCCCTGGAAATACCACACTTGTCGACCTGGAGGGAAAGATCAAGTCCCGTCATGCCTCTGGTCAGGCTGCGGATATTGTTCTTATCCCTACTCCATCTGATGACCCTGATGATCCATTGAACTGGTCACGCAACCGTAAGTGGCTTTCCATCTTTTGCACCGTTGTTTATGTGTACGCTGTTGGTGTTCCTTCCGCTGCTATCTACTCTGTTCTGAGCAACGTCTCTCATGAGACTGGCTTGACTTTGACACAGCTGAACAGAGGTACTGGCTATATGTTCCTCTTCTTTGGCCTTGGCTGTGCCTTCTTCCAGCCCATTGCACTGCAGTGGGGTAAAAGACCCGTGTATCTCTTCTCTACAATTGGCACCATGGCTGTGTGTGTCTGGGCTCCATATACCAAAAGTAACCCGGAGTGGATTGGTTCCAAGATCCTGCAAGGTTTCTTTGGATCCCCTTGTGAGTCTTTGGGAGAGATATCCATCTCTGATGTTTTCTTCGAGCATGAACGTGCTATGGGTCTTGGTATCTACAGTATCTCCTTGACAACTTCGAATTACATGGCTTCCGTGCTATCTGGATTCATCACCCAAGGAATGGGCTGGAGATGGGTAATGTGGTGGTGTGCTGTTTTTGACGCTGCGTGCTTTATCTTCTTGTTCCTCTTTATGGAGGAGACTAACTACAACAGAAAACTCAACACGTCTAAGCTTGAGGTGATTGATGGTATTGCCATTCATTCACGCGACGGCACTGTTCCAGTTGCTGGCGATGACGAACAGAAGATCGATTACATGGTTAACGAGAGAAGTGAGAACTCTGATGAAGACAATTCTTCTACCAGTGAGGAGCCAAAGAGAAAATCCACTAAGACTTTCAAGCAGAAGCTGTCCTTGACCTCTGGCCGCATTGATCAATTCATCTTACCACATCTCGTCTGGGGTATGATCAAGATGGCACAGTTCCCCTCTGTGCTATGGGCTGGCTTCATCAATGGCTCATCCCTTGTCTGGTTCAACCTGCTCAACGGTACTGCTTCCAGAATTCTTTCCGCTGAGCCTTACAACTTCTCGCCAAGTGCTAGAGGTCTTTCCTACCTCTCACCAGTGATTTGCTGTCTGATTTTCTACTTCTTCGCTGCTCCATTGTCTGATAAGATCAAGATTTGGTTTGCACGTCGCCGTGGAGGGTTGTCTTACGCCGAGGATCGACTTTGGATCCTGTCTATACGTATGGTGCTCGGCTTGCTTGCATCAATTGGTTGGGGTGTGGGTGCTTACTATGGTGTTCATTGGTTTGTTCTTGTCCTGTCTATGGGGGTACTTGGCGGTTCTGGTATCTTCTCATCAACTACTTCCATCACTTACTGCACTGACTGTTACTATGACATGTCGACCGAGGGGATGGTGGTTCTGATAATTATCAGAAACCTCATGTCATACGCCTGCTCCTATGGATTGACAGCGTGGATTGATAATCTGGGTCTGAAGTATGCCTTCATCAACTCTGGATTCGCATTGTTTGGTAGTATGGGCACTTTCCTTATCATGAGATACACAGGCCCATGGTGGAGAAAGAAGCTGAAACACAAATACTGGAAGATTGTTGAGCACCAAAGAGAGAAGAGAGGCTCTTTGCACTGAAGTGAATACAGCTAATAGGTTTATAGTTGAGAGCGAGACCGTCTTAAATACAACTTAAGGTTCCAAATTATGTATAATTATTTAAATTCACATGCTGCTGCAAATTCTCCAATAATATATTGTATACGATTGAAGTTGTATAGACATGCCTGGAGCCTGTACAAAGGCTTCGGCTAACTGGGTCCAGTTGTTCACACCGTGAAGCATATGATCCTATATCAAACACGCCTACAACAACTATGAACCTACATGAGTAGCTCTATGCAACCGTAACCATTCCATATCCTTAAAAACAAACCAAGATCCCAATAAATAGTACAAAAAGCTCAGCTCCTCGTGGCCCCAGCGCTTTTGACTCTTCTCCCACTCTTCGTGGTCTTGTGAGTCCGGAAGTGCTGCATGCAGTTATCCTGTCTGGCGAACCTGGCTTCACACCCTGGATGTGGACACTGGTGTTTCCTCTCGCCGGTGTGGATGCGTGAGTGTCTCGCAAGATGTCCTGACGTCGTGAAGGACTTGTCGCAGGTCTTACACTTGTACCTGCGGATCTTTTTGTCCGAGACCAACACCGGTGCGTTCGGGATCGATGCGAGATCTTGTGGTGCCGTTTGTATCTGCTTATCTTGTGAGGACTCTGGGGGAAGTTGTAAGTGCAGGGCAGATATCGAGGCGAGAGAGGAGAGGGTAGATCTCCTGGAGGAGGAATCGAAGAGCGGAGAACGTTCCGACGATGCACTGCTCGAGCGTGAGAGCTCTCTCTGCTTGAGATCGAACAGAGCCGGCCCAGCAGAGGAGGAGTAGTTGTTTCGTGGAATCATCAGGGGAAGCGGATGTCCTGAAAGCTGCTGGACAAGCAGCGTGTCATGGCCAGAGGCCGATTGTGTGTCCACTCTAGGCATGCTGTCGACGCTGCCGAGCAGGGAGGAGATCGGAGGGAGGGAAACTGCTGCCTCCGGCTTGGGCAGGACCTGGTGGACGTGGAGGGACATCATCGAATTTGGCTCGATGTTATTGCAAAGAGCCAAGAGAAGTGTCAGACGGTTGCCAAGAGCGAGGGTTTGCGCTTAAGTATGGGCTCGCTGCCTCCAGCGGCGAGGAGCGTTGATTGGCCGGCTGCTTATAGCCCCACAACGCTCACAGCAGGGACATGTAGCCCCGGAACAGGGGGCATGGCGCTGATTGGCTGAAACACTGAATTTCCGGCTGAGCCGGTTTAAGGAGGCATGGAGGCAGCCGCCCGCGCAACCGGCCAGGGTCCTCCAGCCGGAAAGCCAAGACTTTTGCCAGAGACCCTGCCGATTGTGCCCCAGACCCTGCTGGCGGGGGAGACTGGAAGCGAGCTACTGAGATAAATAAATGTCAGTAACTTAGGATCAATAGCACCGTGAACCAGGGAGCTTCAGGTGGCCCTGGTGAAGCTGGCGGGGACCTCGCTGGCACATGTCCGCGACCAATCAGGAAAGCACCGCCCCCTGGTGCCGAGGTGACGGCACTGTCAACCCGGCCAGGCAGAATAAGGAGCTAAAAGGGGAATATGAATTACGTAAAGAGAATTTTGAGCAGGCAAAGAACAGAAGACCCGTATACAATAACAGAAAATGCTGCAATATAGTAGTGCCGTTGATGTGTTATCAGCAGGCCCCGGCCCGCTAAAGGTATTTTTTACTCCGCCGATTCGTAATAGTGAACCGCGTAACCGAATATAGAAGTGCTCTGAGCAATTATTTACTCTGGCCGTGTTTCAGCCTTGGGGGCCTTTAATATTATTAGAAACCAGAGCTGTATGTTGGCATGTCCGCACTGTAGGACGTACGTTACCAGGGCTGTTCTAGGCAGCCAGATCAATATCGTAATGGAGATAAAATTTCACCGCAACAAGGCTTGCGCTGTTTTCCTTCTATAGATGTCCATTTGACGTCAACGAGCTGTCGCGCCCTTCGCCTGAGCGAGCGCCAGATTGCAGATGAGCAAGATAAGCACCGTGATCCCAGTCATTAGCTAGCTGTTCAACAAGTTGTCCGCTCACTCTTCTTAGGATTTGTAATGAGTATTGATACTTCTTTCAAAAGATCTCCGCCTGTTTAGGCACGCCAAGCCACACTTGCGCAGGGTCTTAGCTCGCGAACCGATTAATATACCCGGAGAGCCACCTCTCAATAGCTGCTAGGCCTCTGGGAAGCAGTACTTCAGGGCCAAATTTTCAATATTAGTTGGACATTGCTTTCACCTTAGAGAGAAGGTGTTTAATACCTTGCTTCATAGCTCGGGCCAGATCTCTACTAAGTGAGCTTTTCATGAAATACATGATGTTCGCCGTGCACTGCTTTGAGGCCTGACGTCAAATCCTGTTCAGTCGCACTCCATGCTGCTGGTTATCTTCAACTGGCCAATTTCCCAAGAGATGGAACGGCACTTTCCAAACTGCGCCTCGAAACTCTCGTTGTTACTTAGCACGTGTTCTGTCACTCTTAGTGAAGTCGCGGCAAATAACACACGGGAGGGGCATCCGATGAGCGATTACGCAGTGTACTACATAACTTATTACATAAGCGGAATCAGCTGTTACATAATTCATTACATAAGCTGGTTGGGTTGTTACATAATGAATTACATAATCGGAAGCATGAGCGTTACGCGAATTCTGATCAGCAGCGTCGAAGTAAAGTGCTTGACGAGAACCCCTAAACACAACCATTGGACATACCCTCAAACCCACGTTCATTCCTTAGCGGTACTTAGTTGTTTCCCTGGCCACGTCACTCACTACACACATATCTACAGACCGAGTCTTTGACGCAACTACAGTAAAACATGGCCGGAACTTTTGAATACTTCCCAACCAACGAGGAACGTGATCGTGACTCTTATCGCATTGTTAACTTCTTCCGTAATGGGTTCCTCAAGCTCTACTGGGCCTATTATATCCACCTGCCATACTACCTTATGGAATCATTTGATGCTGCCGTGTTACATTGTTTCTTCTTGGTGTTGTTGTCTTTGATGATCTATGCTGTGTTTGCATACTTGCCGCACTCATTATTCCAGTTGTTCACTAGAAGTTATTACTATCTGACTGGTGATGATTTCAGAAGAATGCTTATTGACTATGGAGCAAGGGAGATGAAATGATGATTATGACCACACTTAGTTGAAGCTTCTCAAGTTCAGTTCTGGAATGATGGATGAGTTCGCCTTAGAACTCGTAGGGTTTTCACCGTTTTAATGATATTTTGAGGCACAATGAGACCTCTTTACGATTAACCTCTAATAGCATGTTTATATCTGGAGTCAAGTAATACTTGTAGATCCTTCATGTCGTTACGAGATTTGATAGCATGACGAGTTGATATTTTAAAATTAGCTCAGCTTGGCCGCCTGATAGTGTCACTCCATGATGGACATAACCAGTAAACAAGTTTTGTCAAACTACAAAATTTAGCATTTTACACTCAAAAAGAGTCATCAACGCCATTCGGTTCAAAGCCCTCACTCGTGAAGGACCGCGATCTTCAGAACTTGAATGCGTATTAAGGATGGCAAGATATCATGCGAAGGTGGCCTCGACCCCGAAAGTCCTGTACACAGCAAATGGTGGATTCATGCTTGAAAATTGAGAGTGCTTGAGCAGCTGAGCAACTGAATACTTCACATACGGGCTCTAAGAAGCCCTGGTTTACCTCATCGCATCATGCTTGAAGTGCCGTCTTTTTCATTGCCCCGAGATCATAGCTTTGACCAAGTCATAAAATCATCTATAGTAGGACAGCTGATCGAAGAGCTCTAATTTCAGCCCTATTCGCGTTACCAGTACAAACATTCACTCTATAGTTCCTACAATGGTTCGAAAAGAGACCGGTCCAATGAACCTCTATTAAGTTCCAGTTAGCGTGGAAGCATGTGACGTAAACCTCAAGCGCGTAGTTTTCGCGTCGCGCGTTGTTTTCATTTCACTGTTGACTACATATGTGCTTTGCATTTGTTACGCTACAGCGATAGAGAAACATAATTTGATCATAATTTTCCAAAATGAGTCCTCTTAGGCCTATCGAGGCCATGGGAAACACCTTTTCGGGGTATATCGCAGAGTTCCCCGGAATACGTGTTGACTGCTTTGACGACTCCGACTGTCCACAAACTGGTTATCGAGGCAAGGATATCGAGTTCTATCTGCTCACCCATTCACACTCAGATCACTTAAAGGGTCTTTCGCTGCCCAAGTTCTCGGGAAAGTTTGTTTATACGTCCAAAATCACCAAAGAGATACTCTCCACAAATAATGCTTTCAAGCCAAGATTACCACATCTCCGCCCACTCGATCTCAACAGAAGAATACAAGTGAACTACAAAGGTAGTAAACTGAACATTACACCTATCCCATCAAATCACTGTCCTGGAAGTGTTATGTTTCTTCTTGAATCTGATGAGAAAACTGTCCTTCTTACCGGCGACATCAGAGCTGAGCAGTGGTGGGTAGACTCACTCCCTCGCAACCCATTTCTCTTCCCATACACTACACAGTCAAAAAAGATTGACACAGTGTACTTAGACACCACATACCAATACAGACAGGCTCCATATCTTAAGATGCATCAGAATTATGAGGGTCTCAAATTGCTTACAGAGCTTCTGTCGCTATACCCTCTAGACGGTTCGGTGAAAATGCACTTTGCTGATACCACCACAGGGTTCGAAGAAGCATGGGCTCAAATGTCTATTTTCTTTAACCAGAAGATCCACTGCCATCCCAGCATCAAGCAACGAACAGAAGCCATCCTTGAGAATCAGGGCTATGAGTATGGTGATCAGCTGAATGAAGCTTTGACCGGTGATGAAAATTCGTGCTTCCATGTTTGTGGTGATGTTACGGAGTACAAGAGAGATAAAAACTCTTGTTACGATGACTCAGTATTTCAAGTACGGCTCAAGGGTATGATCACCATGTCTTATAACGAGATGCTAGCCAAGTCTGCTCCCGTCAAGATTGATCATGGTCGTCTCCCCGATGGCTTGAAGTTCGTTAGAGAAACCAAGCACGGTCACAAGATATACGCAACTGATGACCCATCCCAGCTCTACATGCTACCAAAGGACCGTGATTTGCTGCTAAGTAGCAATCTTTGTTATTTCTTCTCCCGTCACTCCTCTTATGAAGAGCTTCGCAGTTTTGTCAGCAAGTTCAACATCGACTCCATCTATCCAATCGTGGAAGATCCTGGGTCGTGGAATGAAAGAGGGTTCAGTATAAAACGTCATTTTGGAGAACTCTTGAACAGCAAAGAACACCGCTATGATCAACAGTGCCTTGAACTTCTAGGGGAGCCAATGATCCCACATTCACTATACCCCCCAGAAACAACATTTTATCAGCTTCCACCACTGAAAGAGTTCAGATCTATTGTCAAAACAAACAACCTTACATCCACAGAACGTATGGAGAGAGTGAAAGACGAAGCCCCTATCAAGTCTGTGAGTGATAGCCCCGCAATTAGACTTGAAAGCCATTCAAGGATGGATATCAAACAGTCCAAGTCTTCAGGTAGTTTCATCATTGGACAAGCACGTATGAACAATGCTTTGAACTCTAACCCAAGTATCCAGACTGAAGAGCAATTTATCAGATACATTTCCACTAAGAAGAAGGGCCACAGACTCATTGGCAGGGGCACAAGAAGAGAGAGGCTGAGATTTGAGCAGAGACATACCCACCAGAATTTCCAATATGAGCACAGATATGAGCTCAGTAGTAGAGAGGGTATGGATACCGATCCAGCTTTTGATGATGTAGGTCGACAATGTGCTGGCTCTACTGATGACGTTCTTCGTGGGATGATGGAGAAGGAGCTGAGAAGAAGGAAAATGAAACCAGCAGTATCCGCTGATGAGTCTGGAAGTCGTACGTATGTGTTTCCCGATGTTAAAACAAGCCAAGAATATAGGGATGGAAGAGGTTCCTTTGATGAGCCTATTTGCCTTGATAGTGTAAAAGAGGCAGAGAATCATGGTCAAGCACAATCTGCGCAAGAAAGCGAGAGACTTACCTCCATCAGCACAGTGGCTGACAGCCAGGATGTAAAGTATGAAGTCTCAGATCCCACATTATCAACCAAATCAGACACATGCACCAGGGAAAACATGATGGATACAACATTTGAAGACTCAAACCACAACACAACCACTTACAGCGCAAGCGAAAACGAGAAAACAAGCGCATTAACACCGGAAAGCGAGGATACAGAATGTGACCTATCACTTCCGATAAAACAGTACGCCGAGCAGCTGAAGAAATCCCCGATTCTTTCACCGTACCGGTACTCTGCTGCTGATGAAGGCCGTGTGAGGTTGTATGAAATGATGGTTAAAGCTGACACCGGCCTTGGGTTCTGGGGAGTTGAACTGGAAGCTTTACAGGGAAGACGATGACATGAACTAACAGATAATTAATGCGATGCGATGATAATTTACATAAAAACCCATAAATACCGAGTGATCAGTTTTCTCTCCACTGATGCCCACATTTTGTACACTGTTGAGTTTGTTAGTGATCTATCAGTTGGGGGGTCTAATGGCTCTGCACTCACCTTGTAAAATGTTGTCATCGGTTCATCCGCCGATCTGATCTGTAGCTGGAAGAAGTAAGCCTTGTCATTACCACAAGCATCAATAGGACATTGGGCTGCTGTTTGGTCAACGTTCTCCCAGGCGCCATCACCACCGAGGACGTCATCTATTTGCTTTCTCGGTAGTTCCTTTCTATCAAATATCTCTGCTCCTGCAATGGTGAACTCGTACGGACAAGTTGGACACGCCAGACAATGACACTCTTGTGCGTTCTTCTTCACCTGATTCGTCGTTAGTACGTAGTCGTGGATCGCGGAGCCGCTCAGTCAGCTTTAAGGCCGCTTTTTGGGAGGGTAACTTACCAGAAGCATATTGGAACATGTTGGACAGAAAGACAACATTTTTTGTAAGTTTTTTTTGCCTTGTTTGTAGATGTTTTGCGTTGCCTCTGTAAACAACAATGCATCTTGTACTGCATTGACCTGAGATTTTTTGTTAGCAGGACCGGAACTTGACAGATCTGAGCGGATCGGAATCGAGTTCCGGGGTTTCCCAGAACGGACAAGATGGTTCCAAGCACCTCCGTTATTCATAAACCCCTGTTTAATTATTGTTCAATTGGCAAACTTCCTTCAGATACCACGTGATTTACAGACGTGTCTAGAACTGCCAGAATGACCGAAGATAGTTACCCGGAGGCCTTAGCGGCGAACCGTCCGTCTGTCCAGATCGACACTGATGGAGATGTTTCCATGGCAGACAGCACCACGCTCTCATTACCAGGTCCTGCTCATTCAGAAAATATCACGGTGGAGTATGTGCTGAAGAGGATGAGTCTTCCATCACCCGCTGGGCGACCGATTGACGACTACTCTGATCTGTTTGGCACCAGAGCCATGGGACTTCCCAAAAGAGGCCGTGGTCGTCCTAAGAGACTCGTTTCACGCTACCATTTGAGGTTGCCGGAAGTTGAACTTACCAATGATGATGAGTTTCTTATAAATGAGGGGAATTCCACGATAGGCCGAACCGGGAGGTCGGGGAGAACTGCTCCCACTCGCAAGATGCTTGACGGGCTCGATCAAACACCGAACAGCCTACCATCGACCAAACGAGAAAGGAAGAAGAGACATGCCAAAACGTCACAGAAGAAGGCTGTGGTTAAGAAATGGAAAGTAATTGATGGACCTGAGCTGACTGATTCAGACGACGATGCATGGAGTTCGCACGAAGAATTAGAAGATTGGAAGCCTTCAACAGGCTATATTAAGAAGAACAGACAAGCCCATGCTAAGCACTCTGTGAATAAAACGGAAAGAGAGAGGAATCAAAAACAAGAGCAGAAGAAAGAACGAAAGCTGCAGAAGAAGCTTGTCGAGAGTGGAATTGATGTGAATATTGATGACGAAGATGGCGATAGTGATAGCAGACCAAGATTTACATTCATCCAAACCAAAGATGCCCGAATCCTGAAACCAAGAAGGAAGGCTGGTCACCAAAAGGTGAGCAAATTGATGAATCTGGACCCATTTGCGAGTCCCAAGAAACAGCGTGTTGGTGTGATACAGCTAGAGGAAGCACAATTATCACCGTCCAAGAGAGGAGTGCTGCCATCCTCCAATTTGTCTCCTGCAAGAACACCAAATGGCAGAGCCGGGTCCCCCAGAAAGGTCAGCAAACATGTACAAGAAAACCAGGACAAGTCTGCAATAAAGAAGCTCAACAAGAAGTTGTATCGGGTTCTTGAGGATGGGTTCGAAGACTTCGACGAGACAGTCCAGGATGACATCCGTGTTGCTGAACAAATAATCAGGGAGTCTAAAGCGGTAGAGCCTTCACCGACCAAGAGGGACTCTGAAGTCCCCGAAACACCGAAGAAACACACTGGGCTTCCCACCTTCAACGAGGACTTCATTCCTACGCCTATGCCAACAGCCAAGGCCGATGAAGAGTTTTTGAATGCACGCTACGATGATAAGGCGTTGTTCCTTGACGGACCCGATGGTTACTTTGACCAACACAGAATGAAGATACGAGCCTCGCACAACTCCATGGTTCAGGCTCCTGCTCTTGATTATGATGAGTTCAACTCGTTGGTGCTTCTCAGTGGCTTCATGCACTGCCAGCAAAGACAACAGCTAATCCTCGCTTATCAGGAGATGTACACACAATGGCTATTCGAGTTGGAACAAGGATTTAATCTCATATTCTTCGGTATTGGTTCCAAAAGATCATTCTTACTGTCGTTTCTACAGGATTATTTATTGGAACATGTTGATTCTCCGGTTCTTGTTGTTAATGGTTACAACCCAGTGATCAGCTTCACGGATATCTTGCGGGATATCGTCTCGGTCTTCAAGCTCACGAAGGTACCAAAAAGAGCTGGAGAACTGGTTGATTTTGTTGTTTCTCACTTTGAAACGATGAAGGACAAGTCTCCGCAGTTGATTCTGCTTTTCCATAACATCGACGCTGAATCGTTACGAGACGAAAAGATCCAAGACTACATATCCAAGCTTGCATCCATCAAGCAGATTTATCTTATTTCCTCGATTGATCACGTTAATGCACCGTTGTTATGGGACTCCATCCGTCTTGCAAACTTCAACTTCGTGTGGCACAACTTGACAACATTCACAGATTATATCACTGAGGTTTCCTTCCGTGATCCCCTTGTTCTCGGTCAAACTCAGAAATCCGCAGGCTCAAAGGGTGCTAAGTATGTTCTGTCATCACTCACATCAAACTCAAAGTCTCTGTATCGTGTCTTGGCTTCCAATCAGCTGCAAATCATGGAAGAAGAAGCAGTGGGCAAAGACGGAGCTACAGACTCTCACCGAGGCCAGATGCGTCATGGGCTGGAGTTCACTCGTTTCTTCCATTTATGCGCTGAGGAGTTCATTTCGTCGAATGAGATCAACTTCAGAACTATGCTCATGGAGTTCGTTGAGCACAGGATGGCAGTGCTACAGAAGGATCAGAGTGGAACCGAGATTGTCTTCATTCCGTTCACTTTGGATGAGATTCAGAAGCTTCTGGAAGAGGAACTACTCTGATTCGAAGCCGGAAGCTACAACATTGGCACTGTGTTCGTATATTTAATCAATCTGCAACAACTATCTAGCTCAGATACGTCACCAACTGTCACATATAAAGTAGTCTGGCAGCTTTCAATAGAGGTAAATGGGTCCCTTACCTGTCGCCATGGCGACCCCAGTAGCCGTGGTGTCCGGGTGTATAGCCAGAAGGTGTGTTTGACCTCTGCATCCGAATAGCCGCTCCTAACAAAGCAGTACCAGTGTCACATTTCGAGTGGAATATCAAGTCACATTAGAGAAATACCAATCTTATGGAGAAACTCGACCCAGGAACGTCTGTTACTGTGGGAACTCACGAGGCGGAGGTGCTTTCCTACCTCGCAGAAGGTACGTTGATAAGCTGGTGCTTTGCCCCGGTATCACCATTGAGAGGACAACACAATGTAGAAGAACAGAACTAACTCGCTTTAGGTGGATTTGCACATATATACAGAGTCAAGTGCTCTCCTCCTGAGGATGGGAATGACGAAGCAGTGTTGAAACGAGTCGTTGTGAAGACGAAACCCGAGCTTAACCTCCTCCGTAAAGAGGTAGACACCATGAAGAGGCTCGCCAAATCCAAGTATGTTGTGAGGTACTACGACTCAAATGCCCAGAAGCTAGAGGATGGGACCTACGAGGTGTTGCTATTGATGGAGTACTGCCCGAACAAATCGTTATTGGACTACATGAACATGCACTTGAAGACTAAGCTGAGTGGCGAACAGATAACGAAGATCATGTACCAGATTACACAGGCGCTCTCCGACATGCACGAACAGAAGCTCATCCACAGAGACCTTAAGATCGAGAACGTTCTGATCAACTCGAATGGTGACTTCAAACTCGCAGACTTTGGCTCCTCGTCTGCCTACATCGCAGCACCTACCAACCAAGAAGAGTTTCAATACGTGGCCCATGACATCATCCACAACACCACTCCGCAATATAGGGCCCCTGAGATGATTGACCTATACAGAGGACTCCCAATTGATGATAAGTCTGATATTTGGGCCCTCGGTGTCTTTTTGTTCAAGCTGATGTACTACACAACTCCCTTCGAGACACAAGGAGAACTGGCAATATTGCACGGTGTCTTCCAGTTCCCACCGCGCCCCACATATCCATCCAAACTGAAAAACCTTGTTATTATCATGCTCCAAGTAAATCCAATGCTCCGACCAAATGTTTATCAGGTGTTATGTGAGATATGTGAACTCATGAAAAAGCCTGTCCCCATCAAAGACTTTTACGGCTTGGGAAGGTATGACTTCGAAGCTTATGAGCGCTACCAGCAACAAGTCATGCTTCAACAAGAACATCAAAGGGCAATGCAGCAACAGTATCTGATTCAGAAGCAACAAGAGCAAACATTGCTTGCTCAAAAACAACTATCTCAACAGCAGCCCTCCTCAGAGCCTCACTTTGTGGCTGCACCGCCACAGGCTCATCAAGAGGACCTCGCTGTTCCACCTTCACGTCCAAAGAGTCAACAATCCATCCATCCACAAGAACTCATGCGCTCTTCGAAGTCAAGCACAGGTGATTTGAAATCCCTCGGTGATGGTGTTGACAGTGATCAAAACTACGACGACGAGCTCGATAATGTTGAAGACCGCTTTCCTGACCTGGACCAGGTTGCTGATCGATTCCCTGATTTGGATGAGTTGGAGACGTCTGTTGAACAGAAGTATCCTGAGATTGGTCAACTCAAGAGTGGCAAATCTGGAGACTTTGTTTCTGTCCCCTCTTCGAAAAAAGACGGATTTTCCGAGAAGTCCAGAGATTCCTCTACAACCCCACCCACAAGATCTTCTACTGACGGAAGACAGAGGGACATCCCAAGTCAGGGATTGAAGCTCACTAAGACCGAAGCATGGACAATTCCAGTAAGCAGTGGTGCTGATGGTATCGAAGTGGATGGTGTCTTTCATAAAGCTGACGCTACGGAAGTTCCCGATGAGACTGCAACTGTTAAGGATGATAAAGAGGAATCTCGACAACCCAGTGATCTGAAGGTCAAGAGCTCTTTTGACAATCTCTTTGACTTTGAAGAAGGGTCTGCTGTTCTCCAGAAGTCAGCCGTTCCATCGTCATCTCAGCAAGGATCCAGGACTGCTTCACAGATACTTCCACAACAGAATGCGCAGACTACATCACAGTCAGCAACCCGAGTATCTTCACAGTTTGGCCCATCTCTTGACCAGAATCCAGAAGCACAAATGTCGAGGAACCCGTTCCCTACATCCCAAGCACTCGTTTCGAAGAACCCATTCCCAACAGTCTCCCAATCGGGAACGAGCTCTTCACTAGATGCTAAAACACTTCTTGGCCCAGAACGGTCCGGTGGTAATCCATGGGCTTCCTACACGCATTTTGATGGGCACAATCAACTAAAATCCAAGACCTTGCAAAATTCAAACCAGAACCTTACACCCTCCACTACGCAACAAATCTACCAAAAGCTACAAGCATCAAATCCACCACTCCCAGCACGTCACTCATCTTCTGATCAGCCACCAGTTCAACCTCTGAGACCATCCAACCCAATATCAACCCCAAAAATCTATCCACAACAAACTCACATCACATCACCAACCATCACGTTAACTACAGGCGACGCCAAGCTGATTGATCTTGACGATGTTCCAGAGAGTCACCGGCCGAAGCTTGATCTCCATATGCACGCTATGTCTTTGGACAACTCCAATGGTACGGAAGAGAACGGAAGTGATACGGACACAGACAGCAATGGTGATCTCCGCGTCGAGGTCATGAAGGTTCGCACTGCCAGTAAGGGTTCATCCTCAACGGGGAGACCGTCAGCTGAGCTCAATCGCTTGAATTTGGATCTACAAGAACTGGATCTTGACGAGGCTGTTGATGATGAGAACGAGCGAAAAGGGGGCAGAAGAAGCATGAGCTTGAAAAGAAGTACTAGTTCCCAGAAGAGAACGGAAAGATCGAGAAGCGGAAGAGTTTCAGTCGAGGAGAAGAGAAGATCTTTCCTGGGATTCTGAGACTCAATCCTGGTCTCAAATGTTAATACAGAAGCTGACATTATAACTAATCAATCGTCATAGTGAAGATATAGCAAACGGACCACTGAATTCGACCAGAAAGAGCTGTATCTTTAGTGTACGTTTATAGAGCCCCGAACTTCAAACCACGTCGCGAAACTGCCCGACGCGTCCGCCACGCGTAACCCACCACAAAAACGCTCAAAACAAAAATGCACCAACTTCCGTCTTTGCTGAGCAGAAAAGCAGAAGTCCTCCGTTACCGATGAGCGACATTGAGATTGACGAAGTGGAAAACATACAGGAGTCAGAAGTAACGGGAATTGACCCCCAGACCCAGGAGCGGTATCAAACATGGAAAGCCAACGCCCCAGCGTTGTACGACTATCTAAATACCTCCAACAACGTATGGCCCAGTCTCACAGTACAGTTCTTCCCAGACAAGGATAGGTGAGTAAAAATGCTCTCTCCACTGATACCTTTAGACCACTAACAAAGTCCCAGTGCGAAGCCACGGAGAACAACGTACCGGTTACTCACATCGACTTATACGTCTTCGGCGCTCCCTCAACACCTCCAAATCAGCACATTCACCACCAAGTCCCCAAAAGAAGAAGCTGACCTCTCCAAATACGATCCAGATCTCCAAGAGTTCAACTCCAGTGACCCCATCTCAGGGAAAGTAAACACGGTGCAACGTCTTCTCCATCAAGGCGAGATCAACCGTGCAAGAAGCCTCCCTCAGAATGCCGACTTAATTGCAACCATCACATCGGCTGGAAGTGTCTACGTCTTTGACAAAACGAAACACTCCTCGATAGAATCCGAGTTCAAGTGTGAGATTGAGTGCAAAGGCCATACTGAAGAAGGTTTCGGCTTGGCCTGGAACAACAACAAGGAGGGCCAGCTAGTGAGTGCAGCTATGGACGGCACTATCAAACTGTGGGATATCACGAGATTCTCCAAGGGTGAGCGACTCCCAGCAATGATGCAATGGGACAATGAAGAGGGCGTTAATGATGTCGACTGGTGTTCCTTCCACGACTCCTTATTAGTATCAGGCGCAGAAGATAACCTGGTGAAGCTGTGGGACACAAGACAGGAGGAGAAGAAAGAGATCAAAAGTTCAAGTAAGCTCCATTCGGCAGGTGTTAACGCTGTCTCTTGGAGCAAGGGAAATATGTACAGTGTTTGCTCGGGTGATGGTGATGGTAGGGTTAATGTGTGGGACATTAGACAAATAGAAACACCTGTCACAACGATCAATGCACACACAGGTGGTATCTCTTCAGTTGAGTTCAATCCAACACTGCACAATATTGTTGCCACGTCAGGATTTGATGACAACTCTGTGAAATTGTGGGATCTTTCACGAGACGACCCCTTGGTGTTCGATCATGCGGGCCACCTGCTCGGTGTTAATGACATTGCTTGGAACCCCAATGAGAGCTGGATGTTGGCTTCTGTCTCAAACGATAACACAGTGCACATATGGGTGCCTTCCCAGGAGTCGCTTATTTAGTTCTTATAACGCAACTTCTACGTTCTTATGAGTTGAACAATAATCCTTCTTTCTTGTATTTTGAATAGGAGCACCACCGGTGCTCATGACGACACAAGGTCCCGATCAGAGTTCAACAAGTCAGATTGACTTTTGTGATGTCTAATGAAATGGAGGAAGTAGTTGGAGTACAAACCGCGGATCTTGGATCCCCGTGGGTTCGGCCCTTGAATCGAGTTCCCCAATTTTACCCACCTGTTACATCTTGGACATTCAACAGTCAAGTCCGTGTAAGCCCCATGCTGTACCTTGAACAATGAACGAGGATATGGCAACAATAAGGGTGACTTCTCATCTGTGAACTTGAGGACCCCGTGGGCGAGTGATAGGTGGGTTTGGTACACCTGCTTCAGGATCCAGTTTTTACCACGGCAAAAGCGACACAAAACCTCCACTCTGTCCCTGTGCTCTTTGGAGCATCTTAGATACTGGTATTTAGTGAAGTCTGGTAACTTCTCAGTTCCCGGACCGTTTTTCCCAAATGTCATACTGGAGAAATCAGAATCATGACACGGTGACTTCGAACAACTCTTGTTCTTCAAGTAACGGTGGGTCCCTCCCTTGTAGAACTCCTTCTTGGTAATACAATGACGCTGAAAAGTTCTTGGGAGCCACGTCTGATCCTCTAAGTTTCTAATATCTGAGTAGTATGTGACTTGCCCATCTTCGTCAAAGCATAACTCGGGTTGGGTCCGTGACGAGCCTAGCGGACTTGAAGGTGGCTCAACCATTGGTATTAAGTGTCTTATGTGAGCTAGACCAAGAAGAAATGACTGTTCACTCTTTGAAGACTTCACTGTGTTGCTCGATTGAGCAATGAGTTCTGAAGATTCTAAGTCACCCAAGCTATCATCAAAATTCTTGGTCGCTCCAAGAAGATCATCTTCGGGGACCTCAGCCACCTCCAAAGAGGACTCAACACACTCTGGGGTTGGGTTAGGGTCTCTTCTGTTCCTGTTCTCTTTGAGATCATCATCCTGGACATCCCTCAACGCCTCACCAATTTGAGTCATACTTAAGCGGCTTTTGGCCTGTGAACTGTAGTGCGTGGTTGCATAGGTATCAGGTCGAGTTTCTCTACGGCTGTCATTGCCCATAGAGACTGTCGGCTTCGGAAAACCTATAAGGTTTTGAGCAGTTGATTCTCCAAGATACGTCTTGCCGCTCTTTCGATGTCTGTCTTCACGGTGTCGAGAGATTGGAGCCGATTCGGGTGCATGTGATTCCTCTATCTCCCTGTCATAAGCATCCAAAGAAACACATGTTGAGATTGATGAGGGTGTTCTATCCAAAGGGGTCTCAACAAGACTCTTGATCTCCTCTAACGAGATGCTGCTGGTTTGCAGATGTGTTGTATCGATCCAATCGTCAATGGTTGCAAAGGGCATGCTGGAAAGTACGGTGTGATAGCAAAACAGCGTAGAGCAAAGTAGCCAAAAACAATATGCAGAATTGGTCTAAGTAGGAGATCACACACAGTTGCTTCCAGGCAAAGTGAAGTAGTAATTCTGTGTAAAGATGCAGGTGCAGATGCAGATGCTAGATATGGGGTGCCACAAAACCATCGACAGGGGTGATCTGTTAAGGAACCGACTCAAGATGAGTACCCGAAATACATAAAGTCCCCAGTATATCTAGACGATGGACCATCTTGAGTATGAGTATATGCCAGGAAGAGTTGAAGCAACAAATTTCCTCGAGCCTGAACTACACAAGAGACCATGAGCTATCTTCAGTGGGAGTGTCATAAAACACGTTCGCGAAGATCGCGAAAATGGTATGCACCACATCGCACTAATCTATATCGCGCCATGTTGAGTGGGGTTCAGCGAATCCCAACACGCGAAATTGGAAGCAAAAGGTACCCCCCACCCCACATTTGAAGCTCAAAGAACAACAACTCAGAGAGTCTCACCGTAACCGCAATTAACCTCTGCAGTGCAAAA
The DNA here is from genome assembly GCA_030581715.1 of Petasospora mississippiensis. Classification (NCBI taxonomy): domain Eukaryota; kingdom Fungi; phylum Ascomycota; class Saccharomycetes; order Phaffomycetales; family Wickerhamomycetaceae; genus Petasospora; species Petasospora mississippiensis. Next base: position 82,741 of record JAKTVV010000001.1, on the reverse strand, counting down.
TGCTCCGTCTTGAGTCGACAAAGACGTATTCAGCTCGCTTTGCGCTTCCGGCACTGCGCGGTCTCGCTACAGTTGCGGAGGCCAATCCGAACCGTCCACTGGGTAAACTTAAGGATCAGGATCGTATCTTCCAGAATCTGTACGGATACTATGGCCACGATCTCAAGTCGTCCATGAAGCGTGGTGACTGGTATAAAACCAAGGAGCTTGTCTCCAAGGGCGACGGCTGGATTATTGATCAGATCAAAGCCTCTGGCCTGCGTGGCCGTGGTGGTGCTGGTTTCCCCTCTGGCTTGAAGTGGTCCTTCATGAATCCTCCTGGCTGGGAGAAGAACCCTGGTCCAAGATACGTTGTCATCAATGCAGATGAGGGTGAACCGGGTACCTGTAAAGACCGTGAGATCATGCGAAAAGAACCACACAAGCTCATCGAGGGTTGTTTATTGTCCGGCAGGGCTATGAATGCAACTGCTGCTTACATCTACATCCGTGGTGAATTCTACCACGAGGCCAGAATCTTGCAAGGTGCCATCGATGAAGCTTATAAGGCTGGATTGATAGGAAAGAACGCCTGTGGTTCCGGTTATGACTTTGATGTTTACATTCATAGAGGCATGGGTGCTTATATCTGTGGTGAAGAGACGGCTTTGATTGAATCTCTCGAGGGCAAGCAAGGCAAACCACGTCTCAAACCTCCATTCCCAGCAGCTGTGGGTCTTTTTGGTAGACCTTCCACTGTTACAAACGTTGAAACTGTTGCTGTTGCCCCAACTATCTTGCGTCGTGGTCCAGAATGGTTCGCGGGCCTTGGACGAGACAAGAACACTGGTGTGAAGCTATACGGTATATCTGGCCATGTTAACAAGCCATGTGTTGTTGAAGAGGAAATGGGAATCCCTTTAACTCAGCTGATTGATGCACATGCAGGTGGTGTTCGTGGAGGCTGGGACAACTTGCAGGCCATTATCCCTGGAGGTTCATCTGTTCCATGTTTGACTAGAGAAGGTGTTGAGAAAGCACTCATGGACTATGATGGTCTCAAGGAGGTTGGCTCCTCTCTCGGTACTGGTGCCTGCATTGTTATGGACAAATCGACCGACATGATTGCTGCAATTTCAAGATTAACCCAGTTCTATCGTCACGAGTCGTGTGGCCAGTGTACGCCGTGCAGAGAAGGAACCACATGGTTGGCAAAGACCATGAACAGATTGGTGATTGGTGATGCCAAGAGTCGTGAAATTGACCAGCTAATCGAGGTCAGCAAGAGAATTGAAGGTCATTCCATTTGCGGTCTTGGCGATGCTTCTGCTTGGCCGATCCAGGCCTTGGTCAAGAACTTTAGACCAATTATCGAGGAGAGAATTGCCCAGTACAACGCCAATAACAACGTCAAGTATGGTGGCTGGTCCCCAGGAGCCACGGTCAAGGATGGCAAGGTGCACGGTGTTCCCCACCACTTCCACCACTGATTGAATACTTGCACTATTTAACCCCTTATTTATTGGCTGCTTGCAGCTCTATTTATTCCACCTTATTTATTTGTTATTTAATGAGTCACCACAACTCGACCATACACAAGAATACACATATCCGCTCGCGGTGAGCAAAATATGTAAAAGTTACACTTAATGTTTCCTGTCAATGTCGTGGAAGTCCCGAAGCTGTGAGGCGTACGTTATATGTTGACATTTCGCCGTCCTGCAGGGGGCCGGATCTAAGCTTCTTTTGGGAAAAATAGGGGTTCTGCTACGGCCAATTCCCGAATTTACGACACATAAAGCTCTATAAACTCAGTTCAACGTACTCCTTTCCGTTGGTTTCAAATGCTAGACGTTGGCACTCCGCGGCTGAAAGTACGTAATCCGCTCTCATTAAATCAATCTTCCCTAAATGGAGGTCGTTTCTTTTTTTTATTATGTTTTTTTTTTTTTTTTTTTTGGCCCGCGAAGGCCACGCGTAGGAGGCTATCGACGGAGTTCAGCGCGGCAAAGCTTTTATAATGCTTGAAGCAAAAAAAAAACACTCTCCTCTTGGATTTTAAGGACCCAGCTTCGTATTTCTCGTCTCTTCTTCGTGGAACCGTACAACTGAGCACTACATATCAATTACCGAGTGATTGATCCTCGCCACAAAGCCACAGCCACTCCAGATCCGACGAGACCGCCTTGAGCATCATCATGAAGTTGCACTATCTCCTCGCTGCCGCCCAGCTGGCTCTGGCGTTCGATCTCACCCAGATCCAACAGCTCAATGGTCCTCATGCCCGTAAGATTCCAACGAAAAGAGGAGTCGCAGCCGATATCGAAGTGCCCGAGTACAACAGTGTTCCTGTTGAAGTGACCGGATCTGATCCCGTGCTAGCTTCTGCTGTCAAGGTGCCGTCCACAACAACCACTGACAACAAAGGTTCCGCCAAGAATCAAAAACAACAGTCGAAAAGTGCTGTAATTACTACGGACGAGGACGAGAACGATGGATCTGGCTCGAAGGCCTCTGGTAACCCATTCTTCATGTCGATCTCGATGATTGTTGTTTCTGAGATTGGTGATAAGACCTTCTTGATCTCTGCGCTGATGGCCATGCGCCATTCCCGTGTCCTGGTCTTCTCTGCTTCGTTTGCCTCCCTTGCTATCATGACTGTCTTGTCTGGTATTGTTGGTCACACCCTTCCAACGCTTCTTTCGCAACGTGTTACACAGTTCCTTGCGGCTAGTCTCTTTGTGGTCTTCGGTTTCAAGCTCACTAAGGAAGGTCTAGCTATGTCTTCGTCTCTTGGTGTTGAAGAGGAGCTTGCTGAAGTTGAGGAAGAGCTCACTGTGAGTGATATGAACTATGAGATGAATGACGTTGAAGAAGGCCGTGCTGCAGCACACAGAGCAGGTCCAACATCGACAAAAGCTCAGATCGTCGAATACGTTATATCCTTACTCACAGCTGTTAAGGAATTCACCTCACAAGTCATCTCTCCACTTTGGGTCCAAGTTTTTGTAATGATCTTCCTTGGCGAGTGGGGTGATCGTTCTCAAATTGCTACTATTGCCATGGCTGCTGGTTCCAACTATTGGCTTGTCATCATGGGTGCCGTTATTGGCCACGGTTTGTGCACTATGGCTGCTGTTGTTGGTGGTAAAATGCTTGCTTCAAGAATCTCCATGAGAACAGTTACACTCGGTGGTGCATTTGCATTCTTTATTTTTGCCATCATGTACTTCTTTGAAGCCTTGAACTACGAGGAAGATCAGTGAAAATAATTGTGCGGAGTTGAATAGATGTGTCTTTCCGACTGTAATTATATTATAGAGAAGGAAATTTCGGGTATTTCGTCAATTTCGTAGCTTTTCATGGTCATGATGATGTTTCTTCAACGGTGTCATTGGCCTGCTTCAACTTGCGGATACGGTCTTTGACCAAGGCCCTGATTACTTCGTCCGTCTGCTCGTGCAAGAGGTCCAGGTCATTCTTCAAATCACGTTCAAGATCCCAAGTGATTTTCCTGGGTTTAATCGCCTCTTTACTGCTTGTTATCGTGGCCTGCTGACGAAACTGGGCCAAAACCTGGTCTTGGATTGCCTGAGAAACGGCTTCCACTGTTTCCATGTTCTCGTCAAGGGTGGTTGGCGGCTGGTCAGACCCTGTAACTGGTGCTCGGGTTTCTGGATCAAAATTTCGAACCTTCATTAGAGGCCTTGTGGCAGTTGTACTGGGCTCCTCATCTGCGCTGTTTGAAACCTTGTCTGTAGCTTTATTTTTGTTGCGGAGGGAGGCAAGACGGGCTTTTCTTTCAGCAGCTTGTGCCTCAAGGGAAGACATGATGTGTGCACAACGAACGAGTATGTAGAGGTTGACAAAAGCATATAAGACGGTCGTTTTTGATGGACTTCCAGATTCGCGATGAGGCCAATATTATTGACTGGCGCGTAATTACTATGTAACTCCCAGCAATCACGGAATTGGTTATTTATAATAATGTATAAGGATAGCAAATCATCCTTCTTATGGACTTTTAAGTATGGAAATACCATTCTGGAAAGTTCCGCAGATTGTTTCGTCGGCCTCAACAGCTTGTTCTCCGAGACTTCATTTCAAGGCTCCCGCGAAGAATTCGCCTTCATCATCTCTAAGATGGCTGGCAACACTTATAGCCTACGGCTCCATAGATTTCTGTTTCTACAGCTAATGTTTCCAAGTTACGAGCTGTTTTGATAGATCATAAGAGTAATGTACAAAGCATCCATTACGGGCGCAGATTTTCAGCTTCGGCAGGAGTCAGAAAACGTTGAAACTTCTCAACCACTTAGTATATAACAGAGAAGTCCGATCGGATTTTACCACCAGGGCAAACCAACAGCTTCAACATCCTCTCCACATAGCATTTAGCAAATAGGGCAATTTAGAGCTTGATGTCGCAGTTACAGGAGGTAACGGCGCACTTGCAGTTCTCTGGAAGACACTTGCAAGTAGCAGAACCACACGTTGTGCAGCCCTTGGAAGCCGCTGTGTTGACGGCTGCGATCTGTGGCTTTGGCTGGGCAGCGGCAGTCTTGGAGGTGTTCTTTGAGCAGCAGGACATGTTTATTTGTTTTGAAGTTATGGTTCCTTTGATGGGCTGAAGGATGTGTCAACAGCGAGGCAAAATTTGATGGCGACATCGGTCGCCTTTATAAAGGCCCATGAAGACGATTGCGATAAGCGGTAAGCGCTTCCCAGTGGATCTCGGGAACGCGACGACTAACCCAATGCGGAAAGTCGGTCCGCAGACGTTTTGGGACGCAAGCGGGAACGCCTGGATTCGGAGGACGCGCCGTTTGCGGGGGAAATAGTCTATAACAATAGACTTTTGAGTCTCGTCATTATAATGTGCTATGTGGTTGTCATTGAGGTCCAGATAATAGTATTACCGTTGTACAAATCCCATAAGATTGAAAAAACGAGGGAAAGCGAAGGTTTGCGTGCACTGTCCGAGCCGTACGCGTAATGGTCTGTATTTGGCCGAGGCATTTTGCAGTTATGGCTCTATACAGCACCTTGGTCAATTGACCTGATGGTTGGGCACATGTTATAAAGATGACATGACACATTTTGACGTTTAATGATGTTCCACGACAACTCAGATAAGGAGTAGTGTGACACATTTTGACGTTTGACAGAGCTACCATTTGTCCTCCACACCTCAAAACGGAGGGTTCGCCCACAAAGAGCGCTGATTTCCTCACAGTCCACCAAACCTTCTCTCTAGCCTGAAATATCATAACCATTGGTTATATTACTCAAACTGACCTTTCAAAGATGCATGGCCCAGCGTTATGTCATCGCGTGGAGATGTTTGGGTGTCCCTCATCGCCTGTTTCGCGGGAAGCATAGGGAAACCTAAGGAACGCCACTTTGCTTGCTAGTTCTCTCTTCATCTTCCCACGATCTCGCTTTCTAGCACTTCTTGATCAGGAAACACTTGAAATACATAGAATGGGTCTTTACACAGGATCTGGTAACGACAAGACACACACAGAGAAAACAGCTACCGAGCTTGCCGCTTCCACCTCGGGGATCAACGGCATCGCTTCGCAGATACCAGACTTTGCCACCATGGACAGACAGATCCATAGCATGGTTGACAAGGTTTTTGACTCGAGCTTCTTTGACTCAGATAAGTGGAAGTCTTGGGGCTTTGGTTGGGAAGACTCTCGTCCATACTGGGAGTTGTTTGACAACTTTCATAAGGGTAAGAGAGTTCCAGGGTTGAAGGCATACCCGGTCCCTACCACATCTCAGTACGAGAAGTGCCAGGATAAGAAGGGTCTTTCCGTTTGGGACGAGAATGGTTGGTGGAGATGTCTGTTCCCTAGAGCTCAGGTCTCGGGTGTTGGTGAGATCAGCAGGGAAGACGTCGAGGCCGATACAGACAACAAGTATGGTGTCTTCTTCAAGGACTACAACTCCTTGCTTGACTGGAAGGTACAGGTTAGAAAGCTCATCAAGGAAAAGGAGAACCAAAAGCGCATTGAGAGTGAGAATCAGACCTTAAGCGACATCTATGCTGACTACGAAAAGGACGTTGACTGGTTCGATAACTCCAATGACGGTGTCATCAGCACGAGAAAGTCCATTCAGTACAAGACACTTCCAAACGGTGATGGCGAAGAAATCACTGAGATCCACAACACTTTCAGAGACGGGAGAACTGAGAACAAGAAGTTCAAAAAGCTGATTCCAAAGGACGGTTCCCCAATTATTGAGGAGCTTGGTACTAGCGACAAGGAGTCATCACTCAAGAACTGGATCTGGGACAACAAGAAGTGAGAGCCTCATAATCTTGTGACACATTTACGAATTACGATGGGATTTGCAGGTACATTTTTATTTCACTCTACTAAGCATAACGCGTACATAGCTATACTATAAGAGAACGTATTTATTGGGACGGAGAACGTATTGTTTGAATGTGACGATCCTGGTCAATTGACACGAAGCAATTCATTAGCGTTCAAATAGCGACTGGTAAGCAGCCAGCCATATCTGAACCACACCATTTGGGACTTGTGAGCATTCATCATTGAAGATATCACCAGGACTGAAGTTGGTAGATCGGCATATATGTGAACTGGCTGATGATCGATAACGCCAGAAGATAGATCAGCCACTTGTCCGGCTAATGTGGGGTTCACCAAACCAATCACCCGTTGAGCATAATGGAGTATCAGCTTGGCATTTGTATATATGATTCCACTGTATTTTTCAAAGAAGGACCACGACTTTAGGGAATATACCGTCTTGTTGGACTTGATCGCAGCCTTGTAGAGAGAGATGTGATTTGGATGTGAGGACACGCCAACGTCATCGAATGTGAGCAACACTTGTGTTTCACTCCTCACATACTTCAAGACTTCGTCCACATTCCATTCCGTAGTCATTGAATCTGGAAAGCGGCTTTCATCGTTGATGATTTCGAGTTCTTGGTGAATACCCAGAATCTCCAAGCTTCTTCTCAATTCCATGGCTCTGGTTGTGCCTAGGCCTTGGTCATTGCCGGTGGAGAAGCAGGTTATGGATAGGGCATTATGATACTCTGGCTTCAGTAACTCAACGATTGTTGGCCCAAAAAACATCACCTCATCGTCTGGATGGGCGATCAACAACTGAATGTTCTTTCCTTGGAGATCGGTAGGCAGCGTTGAGGCGTTGGTCAGGCCATATAAATGCTTGGGTAGCGCAGTGCTGAGGAGCACCCATGTGATAAAGGATAACACGAGAAATCTCCACGGTGGAAATGACATAACCGTGCCAGAAACTTTTGTAAGGAGTTTGACTCCCAAGAGATCTGAAGGCTACATTTGACTTTTGGTTAGGTGGAATATAAGGTTCTCCGCGAACATGGCTGCGTGCCCTGACCGGTCTCGCGAATTTGTTCGATGGCCTTCCCAAGTTCGCGAACATGTTCTATGACCCTGCAACAATGCCTCAAAATTTTCCACATCGGAGACTCCCGAGAGCAGCTGAGCAAACCAAACTATAGGTTCCTCCATCCACGAGCGTTCTTTATCTTTCCAAATTAGGTTTATTTTGAGTGCATGGGCCGTTGATGCTGAACTGTCTGAAGAAAATCTCGCTGTTCATCCCTGATTTCAACCAAAAATAAGTCGACACACCTCTTAGCTCATCACAGTCGCACACGGGATACTCATCATCGAAGCAAGGTTCCTCGTCATCAGAAACCGCCTTTTTAAACGCAGACGCATAGTAACCATCTCTCTGCACTGATATTCAAACTGAGAAGATGACTCAGGATCTAAGATCGCTCTCAGCGGAGGCGAAGGAATCGTCTGCCTACCTTGCCTCTGACGAAAAGTCTTCCACACAGAAGCTCTCCGCCACAACGGAGACACACGTTCCAGAGATCAAACCGTGGGTGCATTTCGTTGCTGGCGGTATCGGTGGTATGGCAGGTGCCGTTTGTACTTCGCCCTTCGATGTTGTGAAGACCAGACTCCAAAGTGACGTCTATGCTGCTACTTATAGGAAGGCCATGACATCAACGAATCCGCTGCTGCAAGCCTCACAGCATTTCCGTGAGACATTTGGCATTATTGGAAGCGTCTACAAAACAGAGGGTGTTCGAGCTTTATTCAAGGGTCTCGGCCCAAACTTGGTTGGTGTGATACCTGCTCGTTCCATCAACTTCTTCACATACGGTGTTGGCAAGGAACTCATCTCGAAGAACTTCAACAATGGCCAAGAGGCCACCTGGGTTCATCTTTGGGCTGCTGCGTGTGCCGGAATTGCCACTTCTACTGCTACGAATCCGATCTGGCTCGTGAAGACCCGTTTGCAATTGGACAAAGCGGGATCGAGAATGTACAAGAATTCGTGGGACTGTCTGAGAACAGTGGTCAAGACCGAAGGTATCCAGGGTCTTTACAAGGGTCTCACTGCCTCATACTTGGGGTCTGTTGAAAGCACGCTCCAGTGGGTTCTCTACGAGCAAATGAAGAGAATCATCTCTGACAAAGCTATGAAAAACTTGCAGGACGGGCATGAACGAACTTCATGGGACACATTTGTGGAGTGGAGTGCCCGTTCTGGCTCTGCGGGAGCTGCCAAGTTTGTTGCCTCACTGATCACTTACCCTCACGAAGTCATCAGAACTCGTCTCAGACAGGCCCCATTGGAGAATGGCAAGCTGAAGTATACTGGTTTGGTTCAGTGTTTCCGTCTGATTGTGCGTGAAGAGGGTCTGGCTTCGATGTATGGAGGCCTGACTCCACACTTGCTCAGAACAGTCCCGAACTCAATCATCATGTTTGGCACCTGGGAGCTTGTCATCAAGCTCCTCTCTTGAATTGACTCTCCTGCAACGGGAATTTGTCCTCAAGCACCTCTTCTGAATCAGCACATCATGACTCTCCTGTAACGACACAAATTTCTAATGGTTTCCATGATACGATACGACCCACGACTAACTTCTTTTGATCATGTTTATAATTCGTTTCTTCTCCCTTGGTCTCGATCCATACTCCGTCTCTGTACATACTTCTCCTACGAATGGTCTCGATACAAGTCACATAGAACTGCATTTTTCGCTGAATAGTCCATCTAGATCCTCGGTATGTCTCCTTGGTACATGAATTTCAGCGTCTGGTCCACAGAGTACCTTGGTTGCTCTTCGACCTCCATTTTGTAGTCCTCCTCCTCGGTGTTCTTGCCTTGCTCAATCTCCTCTTGGGTGTAGAACCCCGAGAAGTTCCGTTTGGCTTTGCCTTTGAGCATCGTCTCCGCAGCCCACTTCGTGAATCCCTCGTCGTCTTTGAGCAGAATATCCGTGCTTTTCTGCTTGGACTCTTCTACCCATTCAGCAACCTCCGGTGCCGCCTTCTTCCTCAAAAGCGTTGTGAGCAGGCCTTCCTGTTCTGTGGTTGGGAATTGCGGCAGCGGGTAAGTCACTGTGCTGTCCAGAATCTGTGAGTAGTCGCTCAGTGTACCGGACAAAGATGCAAGCTGTGTGAGGACGATGTTAAACTGGGTCTGAAGCGACACATAGTGCGTAAGATGAGGGTTTTTGAACTCCGCTTGGAGCTTTGACAGTGTGTGAGTGAGCTGAGTAAGCCGTAATCTCAGCGCCTCAAGCGCCTCCACGGGTACCCCTGAGTGGTCTGTCGGCTGTTCATTAGTTTCTGGTGATGATTGCATGGGATTTGTGTGGCCAGCGTCTGCGATAATCGTTGTTTAAGGTGGTGGGAGTGTTGTTTGTGGCCTCGATCAACTATTTTTCTAAACCCCCAAAAGACGTCGCAACACTTCCACCCAGGTAAAAGAGGTGGCGAACCACGTCACATTGAATTGATAACCATACCAATCCATAATGGCCAAGTCGTCAAGCTTAAATCCAGTGGAGGCAGAGCGTGAGTTGTTTTCCCCTTCAAATTGCGGAAATCAGGAGAAACTAACCTCCCAACAGGACGCCGTCAAAGAGCCAAGGAGCTGAAGAAGCTGAAAGACCAGAAGCAGCAGCAGAAGCTTGAAAGACTCAAGAACACGGACCCGAGACGTCTCCAAAGGCGAATTGACGACCTCGAGGCAAAAAAGGTGAAACAAAATGGCCACCTCGGGCAGGAAGAGAGGATCCTGGAAAGTCTCAAGAAGGACCTGGCTCTTCTAAGAAAGCTGAATGGCGAAGGCCCAGACGGCCACGATACGCCGACAAACTCCCTCCCAGTCACAGAAAACGAGTCCAGTGCTGAACCAGACTCTCTCGGTAAAGACAGCGTTTACTATGATCCAGAGTGGAACCCCTTTGGCCGAGCACCGAACGGGTTCCCGAACTACTCGCTACCAGCTCTTCAAGAGCCAATCGCTTACCTTCCTGATCCACAGGTGCTCAACATTCCACTTCCGACGGAGCCAAAGCCGAAGTTCTACAAGCCACTCGATGAAACAAACATCTCGTTTGAAGCTGGTGCTCAAATTAAACATCACAACGTGAAGGGCTTCGTGCCCACTGCTGTCAAGCGCAAGATCGACCAGGTATAAGTTATACCCCTTGCGGATTGCTACGAATTAATGAAGATGTTTTTGTTTACATATATCATGAATTGCAATTGTAGAAATGTGTTATATCAAATCACACACCTCTAGAATCATAAACGTGTCTAAAACTGCCATTTATCTCCATTCCAATTTTTTTTTGTTGTTGGCTGAGTTTGACGACTCATAGATCAGATAGATCACCAGAGCAATCGGTAATGTGAGAAGCGTGGGAGCGAAATAGTTGGATGTGGTTTGAATATGTGAGTTGGAGATTCAAGGAAAGCATCTCTCCACTTACTTAGCAGTGGCGAAGATCTTCTCAATCTCAGCAACAGACTCGGCCAAGACCTTGTCCTGGAACTTAGGGTTGGAGAGCTCCTTCTCAACCTTGGCAATCACAGAGGAAGCCAACTGCTGCTGCTCCAACTGACGGACGGAAGCCTCGTATCTGACCCAAGAGTCCAAGACAGACTTGGCCTCTGCGGCAACATCAACCTTCTGCTTCAACTCGAAGGCCTGAGCCTCGAGCTCAACAGTCTCCTTGGAGACCTCGAAAAGAACCTTGGTGGTGTCAACAACGTCCTTGAGCTCGGAAACAGAGTCGATTCTCTCCTTGACGGCCTCAACGTGCTTGACTCTGGAAGAGTTCAAGATCTCAGAGACAGACTTGATTCTCTCATCAGCCCAGTCCTTGTACAATGGGGCAACAACCTTGGCAATGATACCAGAGAAGGCAAGGAAGGTGACAACCAAGATGGACTCCTCGTTGACAACGTAGAGCTCGTTGGAGATGGCGTAGACGGAGGCAGCGGTGGCGGTGGCGAGGATACCGGTCTTGGAGAGTGGGGAGTTACCTGGGAGGGCATCGATGATGGATGTGGCCTTCTTCTGCTCTGGGGTTGGGACCTGGGAAGAGAGGGAACGAACGCCGATTCTGTGGTGATTGTTAGTACGTGATTCTGGTTTTAGTCTCTAGCATGGGGTCTCTAGTGTGTCGTATCACTTCGAGATCAATCGACGTCTCCTTGATTTCAGGCCTGTGCTTCCTCTCAAATAGGCGCTTGTGGTTTGGTCGTGACACTCGAGCAATTGATCCTGTGATAACTTGACATTGACGACTCATACTTCTGACACAGAACGATACTCACGGTGCGGAACGCAAGGCAAAAGAGGCTGGACGAGCAGCTGTTATCCATGTTAGTACAGTGGTCAATTAGTGATTTTCAAAGCTGCCAGCGGCTGATATTGGCTATCGTCGTATCCATAATCCGAAGATCACGAATACCACAAAACACGTCGGCGGCAATTGTCACGCCGCCAAACCACAACAGAGCGTGCTGGAAAGCTCGTTCGAAAGCTGGTGGCACATACCTCTCAAAGACAATTGACGGAAGCTCATCATTGTTATGTTGTTGGTGCTCTTAACGGAACAGTAGACAAGAGATCCCGGGCAAAGGTGTTTTTTCGCCAGGGCGGCCACTGTTTTTTGGGCAAATTTGTTTAAAGCTTTCGCGGGGTGCCCGAGCCTCGCGATTGGCCGGTTAGACTTCCTATTTGGGATATCTGTTGTAATTCAGCAGTATAGGACTTTTCAGAATTGGGCGCGATCGCGAACTGAACGAGCTGATGGAAAAGCACTACAACAAGGACGTAACCTCGTAATAACAAAGAACACTGCAAACCACAACGGCCCAGCGAACCCCTGTCGCTCTATTCATCTGACATACCGGAGGACTTTGACTGTGCCGGAGATTTCATCTTAATTTCAGCGAGATTGTCAGCCTAGTACACCAAGTCGAACGCGTCAGCGAGGAACATCATCACAACTGAACATGTCGCAGAATCAGCCCAAACAAGAAGTTGGAACTCCAAACGCAGCTGTGCGAGCAAGCTCAGCAGTGCAGGTCCAGGGACAACCGCAGCAGACACAAGCACAGGCGCAACAGGCTCAACAGCGTCGTCAAACAAATGGGCAGTTCTCCCAGGCAGACCTGAACAGAATTGTGCTAGAGTATTTGAACAAGAAGGGTTACCACAAGACTGAGGCAATGCTCCGTGTTGAGTCGTCCCATGTCCCAACGGCACCCCCTCAGAACTATGCCGGTGGGGCTGTCAGAACGCCAATCACTGACAAAGCATCAGTTGCCACAGTGGAGAAGATGGAGCCCGAAGGTTACGTTCGTGGTTACTCAATGCTGAAGGCGTGGGTAGAAAGCTCGCTTGATATCTATAGACCGGAACTTTTCAGAGTGCTGTATCCACTTTTTGTCCATTGTTTCTTGGACTTGGTTGGTAAAGATGTCAGTGCTGCCAGATCATTCTTCAACAAGTTTATGGGCGACCATGAGGTTTTGCATGGTTCTGAGATCAGCAAGTTGGCCGGGATTGGAACGCCAGAGCATCTGGAGGAGAACGATCTCGCGAAGACATTCAGAGAAAACCATTACATTCTCCATGTTTCAAGAACTGCTTTGAACTTGCTCTTGTATTTCTTGCATGAGAACGAGGCGGTTGGTGGTTCCATCATGATCAGTTTGATCAACAGATACATTCAGCCAGTCATCACATCTGGTAATGTGAGTGGAAGTGGAGGAGATGAAGGTGCTCTGGATGACGGTATCAAAGGAATGGCCAAGACTGATGAAGTTGAAAAGTTTAACTCTCAGCCAGTGAAGCTTGGACAGATGCCCATGGATCCAGACTTCTCTAAAGAAGTTGAACTCGAGTTGAAGAAAAGAGATGATAGAGAAGGTGTACATGGGACGTCACTTGTTGAAGAATTTCAGAAAAAACAGATCACTTCAGATGATGGTCCTACCAGAGAGGTGCTCCCTCTGCCAGCAAAGACAGCTTTGGATCTCAAGCGTGAGGTTCAATCCATCAGGGAGTCCCGTGATAAGATCAAACTGGACTCCATTCAAGCATCCGCTCCAAGTGTATGCATGTACACATTCCATAATACCAACAATGACCTTACGACGCTTGAGTTCAATGGTGACTCCACGATGATTGCTGGTGGTTTCCAAGACTCTTACATTAAACTTTGGTCATTGGATGGCTCACCATTGAAGTCAGTATTGAAGAGTGATAAGCACAACGATGAGAATTCAAGAAGACTCATTGGACATAGTGGGGCTGTGTATGGCTTGTCTTTCAGTCCTGATAACAGATATCTGTTATCGTCTTCTGAAGATAAGACAACAAGACTTTGGTCATTAGACACATACACCGCTCTTGTCTCTTACAAAGGTCACAACCACCCTGTTTGGGACGTCAAGTTCTCTCCATTTGGACACTACTTTGCTACTGCTTCTCATGACCAGACAGCTCGTCTCTGGAGTTGTGACCATATCTATCCTTTGAGAATCTTTGCTGGCCATTTGGGTGATGTTGATACCGTTGAATTCCATCCAAACTCCACCTATGTCTTCACGGGTTCCTCTGATAAGACATGTCGTATGTGGGATGTTCAAAAAGGTAACAGTGTGCGTATATTCAATGGTCATACTGGTGCCGTTAATGCTGTTGCTGTCTCCCCAGATGGTAGATGGCTCGCTTCTGCTGGTGAAGATACCATGATCAATATCTGGGATATCGGATCAGGTCGTCGCCTGAAGAGTATGCGTGGTCACGGAAGAACATCAGTCTATTCTCTTGCTTTCTCTCAGGAAGGCTCTGTGTTGGTATCTGGTGGTGCTGATTGTTCTGTCCGCGTATGGGATATTAAGCGTGGTACTACTGAGGCTGGTCCAACACCTGACCCATTCCCAACCAGTGATGACCCAACTACGTCCGTTAACGTAAATGGTAAGGAGAAGGTTGAGGAGGCAAGAAGACGTAAGGAGATCATCCCTACCGCAGACCACTTGGCTTCGTTCTTCACCAAGAGAACGCCGGTTTACAAAGTGCACTTTACAAGAGGTAACCTTGTTCTTGCTGCTGGCGCTTTCAGAGGATGATATGTTCAGAAACAGTGGAGAAAATGTATTAGTACTTTTTATTGGTGTATGCCTCCGTTATTCTAGTAGGCTCTGTAATTAAGTTGCGCTTCAAATCTTTGGTTTTGCTGGGTCCCAGGGGCCTTGTAACTCATCCTTATACTTCTGTAGCATGAGGAAATACACCGGACAGCCAAGGATAACACATCCGTGGATGAATATCCACACAGCTAGAGCCTCCCACCCCAGCATCGAGAAGACAAAGGAGTACACAACGGTAGTTACACCGCACACCAAAGCCCAATGAGCACCCGCGTGGTGTTCTCTCAGCCACGTCTGCCATACGGGGAACAAGCCATGGATTTGCACAGCAAAAAGAACAAAGCAGAACACGGCAGTGGACGAGTCCAGGCGGGATGCCAGAACTGTAACGTCAGCAAGCAAGATGTTCGTCGCAAATATGGGATTAAACTTGCGATGGAGATCGAAGTGGTAATCCGTGGTGACAACGTTGATGATGGTAAGCCAGACGGAAAGCGACCAGATGGAGTCTGAAGACGTAGACTGCGAGAGCGACTTCAGGACGGGCGAAAGTGTGAGGATAAAGATTGTTATCACGATCGACGACCGGAGTGCACCCGTGAAGTTCGTTGATTTGTGACTGCAGACGTAGTACGCGGAGTAGAGCATGACACTGGCGAATGAGCTTAGCGAAACAGGCAGAGTTGGGTCCCAGTTGTAGGAGTACAGGCCCATGAAGACAATGTGAGTCATCGCCAGCACGTTCAGATGCAGAGACACAAGCGTGAAGTCTGCGGCAAGCTTGTAGAACGAATGTCGTTGTACTGTTGCGTTTCTCTTGAGCTGCGAAAGGAAAGACGAGTCTGTATAGTTGTCTGGGTAAGGCTGGCGGATGTACAAGAGCTTTCGCCACGGCGGAAGCGAAGTCCGCCGGGGAGTGGCAAGCAGACTCAAGGATTCTCTGGGCTTCTCTGTCATGATGTGTGCGCTGGGTATATCATGAAGAGGTGACATCAAAAGCATAGCTTCTCGAATAAAAAACAAACAAACCTTCCATCAACACAGCGGTAGAGGGGAAAACGTAAACAAACGCACAGTTGGCCCTCAACATCATGAATATTCCACCTAGCCGGACTACAGAGCCGGAGAGCTCCAGACCTCGCCGCTCAGATATCCCAATCCTCGCAATCACAAGGAACTCCACGAGGACGGACTCCTCGTCCACCCCAAACAGCCCCTATGTCGCCCAGCATCTAATCCCTCCACGCCGAACAGCTACTACAGACAGCACCAACACAGCTTCTCTCCCGACGAAGCCAGCTACTACGCCGCTGGGCGTGTCTTCCTCTGATGCCGCTGCGTATCCTTTCCCCTACGCCACTCATACCGGAACAAACGACATCTCGCTCTACCCAACTACAACAAGCCAGTGGGCGGACGCCAAGGACGAGAGTGAAAATGTTGATCCTACGGCTCCTCCAGACAGACTTAACGACAGAATCCCGCGTGCAAAGCCAGCAGCTGACTACCAGGATATGCTGTGGACGCAGATAGACATCCTCGATGATGTGAGGCGAATGGCAGAACAAAGCTCATCGGATGGCTCTTTCTTTTCAGCAGAGCACGCACGTGCTCTTACTGAGCTGAGGAAGTCCCAGTATGCGCTACTTAAGGATTTAAAAGAGTGTGAGAAGGTTCTGGACCAGTCTGACGACCACAAAGTCATCTGGGAGTCCAACGATATTGAGAGTGTGCGGGACAGGCTTTACAACAGGGAGTACTTTGAGAGTGTCAAAAAGAGTCTGGAGAATGTTAAGCTGAGACTGAACAATGTGGGAGAGAGCATGAGGAGTGTTGACGACAGAAGAGGAGAGTAAGATCAGGTAAAATGTAACTTTTGTGGTTGCATATAAGAGAATTTCCAATCACCGCCTCTACTGGTGTGGAAGCCAATTGTGGAGCAGTAGAGCCAGGGCCATGTGGCTGATTCAGCTCTCTGTGGAAAAAAATAGGAAAATGATAGTTTTCCTTACCGTTTAAGGTTTTCCTTGCCGTTTTCTCCATGATAAATCATCCCTCTTTCTAGACTCTCAGCTCCGGGAGACCCGGCCGTCTGTCGCGATATATCCACGACGTACGATTCTGATTTTTGGGCTTTATATTATCAAAATTTGGGAATAAAATGGCCTAATAGAAACACTAGTGAGATTATATTGTAGAAAAGACCACAATTGGCTTTACTTATCCTAAAATTCTTCGAAAGTGGTAGTTTTTCCGCTTCAGCACCTCCCATCCCGGGGGCCACTTTTCCGTCACCAGATGCGGGCCGCGAAGTGCCGACCGCATTTAAAGCACACCATCGCCACCTCTTCGCTTCCTCCAGCTGATAGATCAATTGCAACGCTACAACTGCTACAAAATGTCCCAATCTTTCAGTGAATTCTCGCTCGCCTCAGAGCTTCCAGCTTACCAGGCT
Source organism: Petasospora mississippiensis (assembly GCA_030581715.1). Classification (NCBI taxonomy): domain Eukaryota; kingdom Fungi; phylum Ascomycota; class Saccharomycetes; order Phaffomycetales; family Wickerhamomycetaceae; genus Petasospora; species Petasospora mississippiensis. The sequence continues at coordinate 65,788 of JAKTVV010000001.1, read as the reverse complement.
CTCCAGAAATTGTACGACGCCCAAGGCAAGTCCTTGAAGGTCGTTGACGAGTTTGCTAAGGACCCATCCCGTTTCGATAAATACTCCAAGGAGTTCACCAACTACGACGGCTCCAAGATCCTCTTCGACTTCTCCAAGAACATCTTCAACGATGAGATTTTTGCCAAGCTCGTTGAGCTTGCCAAGGAGGCCGGTGTTGAAAAGCTCAGAGACGCTATGTTCAAGGGTGAGCACATCAACAACACCGAGGACAGAGCTGTCTACCACGTTGCTCTCAGAAACAGAGCCAACAAGCCAATGTATGTCGACGGAAAGAACGTTGCTCCAGAGGTGGATGCTGTCCTCCAGCACATCAAGGAGTTCTCCGAGGAGGTCCGCTCCGGTGCCTGGAAGGGTTACACCGGCAAGGCCATCACTGATGTTGTCAACATTGGTATTGGTGGTTCTGATTTGGGTCCAGTTATGGTTACTGAGGCCCTCAAGCACTACGCTAAACCAGGCTTGCACGTTCACTTTGTTTCCAACATTGACGGTACCCACATTGCTGAGACTTTGAAGCTGTGCAACCCTGAGACCACATTGTTCCTTGTCGCTTCCAAGACCTTCACCACTGCCGAAACCATCACCAATGCTAACTCCGCCAAGGCCTGGTTCCTCAATGCTGCCAAGGATGAGGCCCACATCTCCAAGCACTTTGCTGCCCTCTCCACCAATGCTGAGGAAGTTGCCAAGTTCGGTATCGACACCAAGAACATGTTTGGCTTCGACTCCTGGGTTGGTGGTCGTTACTCCGTCTGGTCCGCCATTGGTACCTCTGTTGCCATCTACATCGGTTTCGACAACTTCGAAGCCTTCTTGAAGGGTGGTGAGGCTGTCGATGCTCACTTCACATCTACTCCAATCGAGGAGAACATCCCAATCATTGGTGGTCTGCTCTCTGTCTGGTATAACAACTTCTTCGATGCCCAGACCCATCTCGTTGCTCCATTCGACCAGTACCTCCACCGTTTCCCAGCTTACCTCCAGCAATTGTCCATGGAATCCAACGGTAAGTCCGTTACTAGAGGCAATGTCTTCACCAACTACTCTACCGGTTCCATCTTGTTCGGTGAGCCAGCCACCAACGCCCAGCACTCCTTCTTCCAGCTCGTTCACCAGGGCACAAAGACCATCCCTGCTGACTTCATCATTGCCGCCCAATCCCACAACCCAATTGAAAACAACTTGCACCAGAAGATGTTGGCTTCCAACTACTTTGCCCAGGCTGAGGCCCTTCTTACAGGTAAGGACGAAGCCCAAGTCAAGGCCGAAGGTGCCACTGGTGGCCTCGTCCCACACAAAATCTTCTCTGGTAACAGACCAACCACCTCTATTCTGGCCCAGAAGATCACTCCAGCTACTCTCGGTGCTTTGATTGCTTACTACGAGCACGTCACCTTCACTGAAGGCGCTGTCTGGAACATCAACTCCTTCGACCAGTGGGGTGTTGAGCTTGGTAAGGTTCTTGCCAAGGTGATTGGCAAGGAGTTGGATGACACCAAGCCAGTCGAGACACATGATCCATCCACCAAGGGTTTGATCAACAAGTTCAAGGAATGGATGTAGGAAGTCAAGCCTGGAAATGAAATAGCCAAGCTTTGAACCAATGGAAGGTGCAGTGTGTTTAATGTTTTTGATTGTGAATGAATTTAGTAATATGAATGAAATAGAACATATATTTGTAATGAACCGCGTCCGATATCCAATTGTCCAGCAATTAGATAAAAGTCTCGTAAGGTTGTGGAGCAAGAGAAACAACCGGGTTGTTCTTGGTCTCCACGACATGAGCACCTCTTGGGAGACCTGGCTCACGCTTCAACTGAACGTGTTCGCCTTTCTCACGAGCAATCTTGCGTTTCTCATTGTTGGACTTCACCCTCTGCAAGAACTCCAATCTTGAGTCGGAGTGCTTCACGTGCTCAACGCCAACATGGATTCTCTTCTCAACGTATTTGTTGCCAATGATCTTGTAAAGTAAGACACCTACAGCTGAACGGGTGACATCAAAAACATACCCTGTTCTACCGTGGTAGAAGTAGTGGGGCATACCCTTCTGGATGGCACCATTGACTTTGATATCAACGATGTCTCCTTTCTTGTAGGTGTGAAGATAGGTCTTCAGAGAAGGAGCACCGTTCTTCTTGAAACCCTTGGAGAACTTGTAACGAGTACGTCTGCGGTAACCGTGACTGAGCTCAAAAGTAAGTCATTTGATCGAAGATCTGGTTGATTAGAGAGAAGTCAGTGCTTCTCCTCTGTGGTATTACTCACGTGTGAGCCATGGTAAGTTTGTAACGAGAACGTCAACTTCCCCGTGTTCCTGTTATCATTGAGGTGGAAATCAGTATTGTGAATCTTTGAGAGGGGGAATCGCCGACGACAGCAATCTTCAGACTGTGGTGTCAACCATTATGGTTGTGACAACAAGGATAAGTGTGGTTACATCACCATCGCGAAGCCACCACAGAAACCCTGCGCACGCACAAAATACATTGTTGAGGCAAATATGCTACAGTTGATTGTTTTTTACCATTAATCCATTAAAATAACCCGTAATATACACCCAGACTCACCTTCACTACAAACAGAAAGTTAGAAAGATAAGAGTCAAGGACAAACTTTTATAACATTAACAATCAAAGAAAGTTGGCTGTTTACTCCTCGTCCTCCTCCTCAGCGGCCTCACCTTCCTGACCCTGAGACTTTCTGGCAACACGACCAGCTCTACCACCACCGTATGGGGAGTTCTTGGCGAAGTCAATGTGCTTCTGGGAGTCCAATCTGACAACGAAAGATGGGATGTTGACAACCTGCTTACCAACAGCAATGTGTCTCTGGGAGATCAAAACTCTGGCGTGGTGAACAGACTTGGCAAGACCAAGCTTGTAGACCTGGGTCTGGAGACGTCTCTCCAAGAAGTCCTCTGGCTTCAAGGCCAAGACGTAATCGAGCTTCTTCTTGTCCTCAGACAAGATACCAGCACGCACCAATCTTCTGATCAAAGCGTTACCCTCGAACAATCTCTTTGGGTCCTTCTCGTCTCTGGTCAAAAGGTCACGAGCAGCACGTCTGATCTTAGACAACTGGAAGTTGATTCTGTAGATCTCACGCTTGTTCTTCAAACCGTACTCACCAGCGAGCTTCAACTCAGCGTCCAAACGAGCGGACTCGTATGGTCTCTTTGGGACAGTGTAAGTCTTGGAGTAAGTTCTTGGAGCACCTATAGACATGTTAGCATGCTGTCGCGTGGTTTACACCTGATCAAGTACTACAAAAGACGTTCTGGACCTGGTTCTATTGTTCCATTTTCTTAACGCTATGTGAAATAAGACAATCATATCAAGGAGTGAAAAGTTTTCATTAGACGAGGATGGTGAATACTAGTAATGTTTCGATCAGATGGCGGAGTGTCTAACAGTTTTATGAGACAAGAGTCAAGTTAAACCGACAGCATTTCCTCCTGTTCCCAGGCACAAACTCGATAAAGAGTAAAGTCCAGAACAAGCCAATATCGAACAAACATGTATAACATCGACTGAGATCCCACTAGAGAGATAACAGTGATGAACCAAATCATCCTGAAAACTTTTCACATCCATTGACCAGATCTGCAGCTGAAGTGTCGGGAATTCAGCAGAGTATCTTTGATTAGTCTATTTCAGTGAAAGCGGTTAAGTAATGGAAACAATAGAAGCTTCAGAGGCAAATCACCAGATGAATGAGATGCTTGAAGTGTTTTCCGAGGACCCGAACCTCTTTTGCGTGAGAGACCCCAGCTGGCTCATCATTGCCCGAAAGAGCAAATAAATCACAAGCAAAAGGTCACTCAGTGGCAAGACCATGAGATATGATATGTTATCACCATTACTTACGTGGCATTTTGACTTAGTTTGTTGGTGGATAATCTCAAACTGAGTTGATGATAGTGGTTGTCAAGCTTGAAAAACTTCAATTTTACCAAGAGTAACAATCGCGCAGAGCTTGCAATACACCCGGACATCTCTATCGAAAAATGTGGCGCGCACGAAAAGTTCAGTGACTGCGGCAGGGAGAAACCCGGACATCTGTTTAGGGCTTCCGCGAATAGAATGGTTAGGGCTCGAGCTTAAGGCCAATGAGCATAAGGTTGGAAGCTTATGGCCACTCAAACGTACAAAGTGGACAAGTTGTAGTGTCCTGCTCAGGCAGGCTTAGAAACACAGACACCTTGCTTCTGTTTATATTCTAGAGAAAGATACTTCTAGGCTCAAGGTTTGTGTCTTCCAACGGAGGAGGTCTACTGTAGGAGGTCTATGTGGTATAGGGGCTGGGACGTCAAAGGAAGTCCCTTCGACCCCAGTCGTCCACTATATTTGTGAGAGTGGATGGGAATGGGATGGATGCATCAATCCCGTTTGATAAACAGTATTACGAATTAATTCGTCTAGTTCTGATACTGAGGAGTGTTGGGGATGCCCCTGTTCTTCGAGAAACTGGTCTGGGATGGCCACATAAAAGTCGCCACCAGAGTTCAATATACGGATCTCCATCCCATGACAAGCAGATCTCTATGACGTCTCGTGAAAGCCCCCCTACGATTGTGGAGTTCTTTCCGTTTTCGCAGGAGTGGCAAAACAGATGCAACCCCCGAGCCAGTCACGGCTGCTGTGTTTTTGTGCCAGCCGGGGGCGATCACGACGCCTCTGTTGTGAGTTTCAGCGCAGAGCTACGCGTTAGCTTGGGTAACGCGCTTAAGGGCGCAAAACGCGTCTCCGACAACCATTGAAGTTCTGGGGGAAAGTGCTGGAAGGCCATGGAGCCTTTACCATTGGTTACTGTAGTTGTCGCTGAATCTGAGCTTCTATTTTTCGAGCGCCAGAGAGCGGTGTTTTGCTCCTTTTCGAAGCTCCTCGCTCGAGGTGCATGAGCCTCTGCGCTTTGCGCCAAATCACCAGAGCCCGCCTCGCCGTATAAAACCCTCCCATTTTTCCTCGAATCGAAGGCCCCGCAAAACGGCGAAAAGAGCAACGCTCCATAACCACAAACGTCACCAGCGCTACATAACCACAAAAGTCGTGGCCGTTACCAGATCCCTCTTCCCTCCTCTTCTGCCCTACGATATAAATCAGAAACACTGGGCGGTGGAAAACAAAAACAAAACAAGGTCCCCCTCTTTAATCCCCAGACTCGTTCAGTATCCTCGGCGGTTAGCCTCTGCGCCTGTGAGCGCCATTCACATCAAATCACATAACCGTCATGTCAAGACTAGATCGGTTAGTGGTCCTCTTGGATACTGGCTCCACGCCGTTCATCAGAAACACCGCTGCAGAGCAACTTAGTGATTTGGCCAAGGCACATCCAGAAGAGATCCTCAACCTTTTGAGTCGTGTGTATCCATATTTAAACTCGACGAAGTGGGAAACACGAACAACCGCTGCGAAGGCTATTGGGGGTATAGCGTCACATGCGCCATGCTGGGATCCCAACGAAGAAGACGGGGCTGAAGCGGTCAAGGTGGAAGAACTGTCAGATGCTCAGGTGAAGATTGAAGAGCGGGAGATGACGTTGCTCAACGATAACTCTGCGTTCTTATCGCTCGATAACTGGGATCTCCACACGATCTTGATGACTGGAAAGAAACTTCTCTCGTGTTCCGATATTGACACCTCGAAAAGGTCCATCGAGAACGTGAAGAAACAGAAGGTCACTGTCGACAAGACTCTTGGAATCACCTCAGAGCTGGATGAAGAGCTCGAGCGTGAAGATCGTGGAGAGACCACTGAGGTGAAATCGGAAATCAAAAACGAGGTCAAACAGGAGGTTGACATTCCAAGTGATTCATCCAAGTCTAAATCAGGAAGCCCAGCCCCATCGAACATTTCTAGTGCAAGACTCAAAGCCATGGCCAAAAGAAAAGCAAAGATGGAAGCGAAGACTGGTTCTTCCAAAGTCAGAACCGTTGATCTCTCTCAAAGTTCTGTGTCAAGGAAGCTTGTTGATTCGGATTTGTCAGGCGATTTACCTGTAAAGAAAGAAGCCAACACCGCTGTTGATATAACAGACCAAGCCGGCGGTAACAAGATCGTTGTTGAATCTAAAGCACCAGAGATCCCTCCCATTTTGGCTGAGCATGCTAAGGTTGCAGGCCTCGTTTGGCCATTTCAAGGTATCTATGAGTTGTTGATTCTGGACTTGTTTGCCGAGAGATGGGAAATCAGACACGGTGCCGTACTTGGCCTCAGAGAGTTAATTAAGAAGCATGGAAGGGGCGCTGGAAGGGTCAGAGGAAGATCTTTAGAAGAGAACAACCACAAGAACAGACAAGCGCTAGAAGACCTGGCTGCACGATTGTTGACTGTTTTCGCTTTGGATCGGTTTGGTGATTTCGTCCATGATAATGTTGTTGCTCCTGTGAGAGAGTCTGCCGCTCAAGCTATGGCTGCTTTGTTGATACACCTTGATGATGATCTTGTTTTGAAGGTGTTCAAGCACTTGGATGATCTTGTGCTTCAATCTACTACTGACAGCAGATCTTGCTGGGAAGCCAGTCATGGTGGTATGCTTGGTTTACGTTACTTTGTCAGTGTCCGTACTGATATTTTTGCAGCTAGACCAGAGCTTTTAGACGATGTAATCAAGATGGTTCTTCATGGATTGCATGACTCAGACGATGTTCAGGCTGTTGCTGCTGCTACACTTGCTCCAATTACAGATGAATTTATTGCACTCAGGAAAAGCAACGTCAAGAGCGTCATCTCAACACTTTGGGACTGTCTCACTAAGCTGAAGGATGATCTTTCTGCCTCCGTTGGTGCTGTTATGGATCTTTTGTCAAAATTGTGTGTCCATCCAGAGGTTCTTCGAGTGATCAAAGAGGAGGGTTTGGAGAATGAGGAATACGCTCTGTACAATCTCGTTCCAAAGCTCTATCCATTTCTCAGGCATTCAATCACAAATGTCAGAAAGTCTGTTTTGAAGACTTTACTGGCGTTCTTGTCCATTCCAGATGCCTCAGTCAAGAGTTGGATTGATGGCCAAGCATTCAGATTGATCTTCCAGAATTTGCTTTTGGAACAGAACCCAGAAGTTCTCACTCTCACCCAACAAGTCTTGTCAAGATTGTTGGTTGAAGTTTCCACTCAGCCAGATGTTAGATTGGTCGATATCATCCTACCTCACGTTCAGCCTATTATTGCTCTTATGATGACTCCTATTGGTGTTTCGAGATTCAATTACCAAATGCCAACTAATCATTTACTACAGGCATCTGGTAATTCCTATGAACCTCCTGCCCCAGCCAGATTTGAAGACGCCTCACAAACACCGGCACCAGCTAAACGTGGAAGAAAGCGTAAGTCTCCACCAAATCCAGAGCCTGATCTTCCGGTCCCAGAGATTGAAAATGTCAACATCGATGGACCTATGATCATTGGTGATATCACTCTTTTGGGTGTTGAAGTATTCTACAGAACAAGGATTGCTGCTGCTACTGCTTTAGGTCAGGTTTTGTCGTTTTTGGATGAGGAATCGGTTGGTGTTCTCACGATGTTACTCAAGAAGTACTTGGTGGTTCCACACTCTACTCCAAGACTCTTGACATCCATTGTCGTTAAGGAGTATTGTTCTGCTCTTCAAACCAGGGGTGAAAAGCCAGTTAAAGCTGTTATCGAAGGTTTCTATGATGGCTTTGTTGAGGTTCTCTCAGATCCTACTTTGCTTCCATACTATAGAGAGTTGGTTCCAACTTTGAAGGCTGTGAGAACACAGTGCCAGTCTTTGCTCAGAGTCTTCATTGAACAAGGTAACCTATCCCCAAGTAAGATGCCAGATCTTCCGGTAATTGTCCAGGGTGAGAACGATGCTGGCCCAGGCGCATTTAGCCTTGAGCTTGCTGAAGCTGTTGTCGATGAAAAGTTCGATAAGTTGCTGAAACAATTAACCAACATGTACAAGATAGCTGCTATGAAGCCACTCGAAGATGCTAAGGCCAGAGTCAAGGCTGCCATTGCCGAAGCTAAAGAATTCAGATCTCAGCGCTCTACCGCTATCTTGTCGAACTATGCCTCTGCCGCTATCGTTTTGAGTGACTTGCCGAAGAAGCTTAATCCATTCATTCGTTCCTTAATGGACAGTATCAAATCTGAGGAGCTCAAAGATTTGCAAATCCGCTCTGCTGCTTCTGTCTCTGATTTGATTCAGAAACTTATCGCTAACGGTAAGGCCAACGTTGCGGACAAGATCACAAAGAATTTGTGTGGTTTCCTTTGTGTTGATACGTCTGAAGTTCCTGAGTTTGGCTCTGCTAAGTCTCTGACTGGCGCCATATTGTCCATCCGCAAAGAAGAGGCTGCTGTTGATCAACATGCTTATGAACTTGCACTCCATGAGGCCAGAATCAAGAGAAGAGGTGCCAAGATGGCATTGGAGGACATTATTCGCTCCTTCAAGAGTGAGATCTTTGAAAAAGTATCACAGCTTGAAAAGATCATTTTTGAGCCTCTTGAGAAACTATCTGCTGGTCCAGTTCACGAGATCGATGATGCTGAGGGTCAACTGGTTGTTGATGCATTGGGCGTCATCAAAGCTTTGGCTCCAACTTTGGATTCTAGTTTACACGATAAACTGTTTGCTTTGTTGCCTTGCCTCTTGAATGGCTTGAGATCCAAATACTCGGTATTTAGATACTCATCTGCAAAGACTTTGGCTGTTTTGTCCAGACTTGTCCCATCAAGAGCTATTCCATTCATTGTCAAGGAGGTTTTGCCACTCTTGAACAATGCAGGAGATGTCACTGAACGTCAAGGTGGTATCGAAGCCGTTTACCATCTCTCCAACGTTATGGACACTGATATCTTGCCATATGTGATTTTCCTTATTGTTCCAGTTCTTGGACGTATGAGTGATGCTGACCAAGAAGTGCGTGTTCTTGCCACTACCACCTTTGCTTCGATCATCAAGTTGGTTCCTTTAGAAGCTGGTATTCCAGATCCCGAGAACGTTCCTAAGGAGTTGTTGGAAGGAAGAGAGAAAGAGCGTGAATTCATACAACAAATGATGGACCCATCCAAGTCCAAACCGTTCAAGCTTCCGGTCGCCATCAACGCTACTTTGAGAAAGTATCAACAAGATGGTATCAATTGGTTGGCGTTTTTGAACAAATATCACCTACATGGTATCCTTTGTGATGATATGGGTTTGGGTAAAACATTACAAACCATTTGTATCGTTGCTAGTGACCACCACTTGAGAGCCGAGGACTTCAAGGTGACGAACTCGGTTGAGACTAGACCACTTTCGAGTTTAATTGTGTGTCCTCCTTCATTGACTGGTCACTGGGAGCAAGAATTCAACCAGTACTCTCCATTCTTGAAGGTTTTAGTTTATGCTGGTGGCCCAACTGTGAGACAAGGATTACGTTCCCAGTTTGCTGGTGCCGATATCATTGTCACTTCATATGATGTTGCCCGTAATGATGTTGAATTCTTATCCGGTATGGACTACAACTACTGTGTGCTTGATGAGGGTCACATTATCAAGAATGCCAATTCTAAGCTCACAAAATCCGTCAAGAAACTCAGAGCCAATCACCGATTGATTTTGTCTGGTACTCCTATACAAAACAATGTCTTAGAACTGTGGTCATTGTTTGACTTCTTGATGCCAGGATTTTTGGGTTCCGAAAAACTCTTCCAAGAAAGATTTGCCAAACCTATTGCTGCTTCCAGAAACTCGAAGACGTCATCCAAGGAACAAGAGGCTGGTGCATTGGCTTTGGAAGCTTTGCACAAACAGGTCCTCCCGTTCATGCTTCGTCGTTTGAAGGAGGAAGTGTTGTCTGATTTGCCACCAAAGATTATTCAGGATTATTACTGTCAGTTGGGTGATTTGCAAAAACAATTGTACAACGACTTTGCCAAGAAGCAAAAAACCATTGTGGTCAATGATATTGAGACAACCGAGGTTGCTGAGAAAAAGACACATATTTTCCAGGCTTTGCAGTACATGAGAAAGCTCTGTAATCATCCTGCTCTTGTTCTCAATGAATCACATCCACAGTACCAAGATGTTCAAAAATATCTCCATCAGACTGGTCTTGGTCTACATGATATCAAGCATGCACCGAAGTTGGTTGCCTTGAAAAACTTGTTGCTGGAATGTGGTATTGGTACTGAGGACGTTGACAAGAAGAAAAAGAATGATGGATTTGGTATTGAAAACGTGATCTCGCAACATCGTGCATTGATCTTCTGTCAGTTGAAGGACATGTTGGATATGGTGGAGAATGATTTATTGCGTAAGCATCTTCCATCTGTCACTTTCAAAAGATTGGATGGCTCCACTGACCCTAGAGATCGTCAAAAGATTGTGCAGAATTTCAACCAGGATCCTTCCATTGATGTTCTATTGTTGACTACGAAGGTGGGTGGTTTAGGTTTGAACCTGACTGGTGCTGATACTGTTATCTTCGTTGAGCATGACTGGAATCCAATGAATGACTTACAAGCCATGGATAGAGCTCACAGATTAGGCCAGAAGAAGGTTGTCAATGTCTACAGATTGATTACTAAGGATACATTGGAAGAGAAAATCATGGGTTTGCAAAGATTCAAGATGAATATTGCTTCTACTATTGTCAGCCAACAGAACGCTGGATTGGCTTCGATGGACACTAACCAGTTGTTGGACTTGTTCGATGTTGAACAACAATCAGGTCAGCCAGATGCATCCGAAGAGGTTGAAGGTGATGCAAGTAATGGTAAATCCAAGTCTAAGGAGGAGTTGATCAACGAATCCGGTTTGACTGGTAAGGCAGGTGCTATTGTTGGAGAACTTGGTGAACTTTGGGATCAGTCCCAGTATGAAGAGGAGTATAACTTGGATAGCTTCATCAAGAGTCTCAAATAAGGAGAAAAGAAAGGAGTGTGTGTTTGTGACGTTTTTAACGACGAGAAAAATGACTGGTTTCATTGATTTGATTTATTCATGTTCGGCCTTTACAAATTTGCATATCAGCATGTGTTTCATTTGCATATTCTGTGACTAATCTACGTGTTACGACTGTATATTTATTTTGCTTACTCCTCCCTCACTATGTAGTTCCCCATTCACTTGCTCAATCCGGTAAATTCCGGTTCCCAGCCACATGCACTTCACGTGACTGTTCCCGGATTTCAAAACAACAGTCGGATTTGTCAACTGGTGCCTCTTTACTCTTCTAACAACATTCATCAACACCCGAACAACTCAAGCTCTCGAAACCCTCGGATACCAGACACAGCAGATTATGCTCAAAAACGTCACCAGATATTCTGCGCCAGTGCTACCCTTGTTTGTCCGCCCTGTGCGGCTAACGTTTGCCCATACACTATTCCTGTCTTCCTCCTTCTCCACAGAATCTACACAGCAAAAGAAGATACGAACCCCAACTTCCCTTTCAAATACATCCAGGTCTTTCGGTGAGAAACCCAAACATGAACTAAAGATCATAAACAAGAAGTATGCGGATGATGGGAAGTTATTGGTGCTTGATATCTCAGAAAGAGCCATAGGGAAACTGAACAGCATAGCGCAAGAGGAGAACAATCCCAACACTGCACTCCGCATTGTTGTTGAAAGTGGTGGTTGCCATGGATTCCAGTACAACTTGGAGCTGAGCGATCTGAGTACCAAGACAGATGAGGACTGTATCTTCGAGAAAGGTGGTGCTAAGGTAATCATTGATGATTCTTCTTTGGGGATCTTGAGAGAAAGTACGATCGACTATACAACAGAGTTGATTGGTAGTATGTTCAAGGTGGTGGACAGTCCATACATGGCTTCCAGTTGTGGCTGTGGCTCGAGCTTTGACTTTGACTTCTCCAAGCTGTGATGCTATGCTTTGATGATGACTTATGATTGGCACGCTCCTCTGCATACAAACTATACAACTGATTTCATGTTCAATGTCCTCATCGCAGGACAATACTCAATAAGACGGAATGTTATGGTTTTCAAGATGGGTTATCGTAGTGTCAACCTCAGAATAGTTGATATTTGACAGATGTCCCTCAGATGCAATCTCGGGCCCGAAATCGCTTGCCAACCACCAATCACGGAGCAATAGCTCAATAGTATGATACAAGAATCAAGATTTTCATTCGACTTTGAATTCTTTGATAAATATATAGAGAATATATACAGATATCGCAAGCACCCGTCCTCAAATCAAGTGGAGGCGTTGTATAACGCTTCTTCGGACTCGGCATTGGCTTTACGCAGCTCCGAGTAGAAATCATAGCGATCGAAGTAGACACCACACATTCTTCTCTTGCCGGTAGTCTTCTTCATTCTGGCATGGAATACTCTCCAGTTATCAAACACCAGAGCCTCGCCTGGGACGAGTCTCTTCCAGGCAACGTTCTCCTCTCTGGAGATGACTGTGTTCCAAGCTCTCATCGCTTTGTACAATTTCTTCAAGGTAGCATTGTCCAGATGATAGTTTGAGGAGCGGTCGCAGTTGTTCCAACTGCATTGGACCAGATTTCCCTCGTCGTCGTGGATAAGCACAGGCTTTCTCTCGACAAGGTGAACGTCTCCGAGCGAGTGACACTCAACGGGAACACTAGACAGAGTCTCATATTCATCTGGGAACTCTTTCTTCAGATCTTGAGCACACTTGAAAGCGTCAACGAGGGTTGTCAAGCCACCTTCACCATCATGGAACAGCAAATGGAACAACTGCAAATATGGTGTGTATTCCCAGTAAGTACCGTCGGTATGGGATTTGATCTCAATGTCGGAGTAAGCAGTGTCCTTCATGGCCAAATCCGTGGTGAAGTCCCAGAATCCACCGTAATGGGTGTGGCGCAGAGGCAGAATGGATTCACACATCTTCTGGGTATCTTCAGCGGTGTGTGGAACATCGTGAATGTATGAGAATCCATATTTACGGATGTTGTTCAAAAGCGCCTTCTTATCGCCTTTCATGATCTTCGTGTAAGACACAGTAGGCTTGTTGGCCTCGATGAAGTCTTTGTCCCAGAGAATACGATCCGGAATGAGCTCAGTCTTGTGAGGATTTGGAGGGGTGTAGTCGACAGTGTGGAGCTCAAGCCAAGAAGTGGTGAACTCAGAAGTGTGATTGTCGCTCCAATTGATGGTAAGACTAGATGGACCAACGGAGCAAGAAACAGCATGAACGTCATCTGGGACAGTGTACGTATCAAAGACGCGCTGGTAGGTGTTTGCGTCGTAACATTCGGCACACTGACAGTTGTCTCTGAGCCAAAAGTTCAGACTTGTGGTTACGTTAGTTATCGGGTAGACTTCTCGGGCAGAGAAACACTCACTATTCGTGGCTTTTATTGGCCTCTGTAGTGACAGTGACCGTTTCTGCGTCGTGGGAAACGCTCTTGATGGTGTATGCGTTCGTCATTAGTAGCTAGATCGATCTTGGTTGTTTCCTAAGTTTGTCATCTGGAAGAAAGGGTGTGCTTAGTAGCCGAGGACATAGGCTCGACGTTACTGACCCTTGCAAAATGACAGATTTTTGACGGGTTCGGCTATTATGTGGGGAAGAATCGTACGAGGCCGCAAATCTCTCACAATTGGGTGCGGAAACAGGAGAATAAGACTTTTACACTTCTCGGAGTCTCCTCTTTTTGCCTTTCATGCTAACTGGCGTGCTCGTGGCTTGTGCTTGCGCTCAGGGGTAAAATCTCACACTTCGGGACGTATTCCGTGACTTCTCCTTGGGAAAATAGTGCCTAATAGCAGACTGGGGTCTCGGTCAGCTCAGTTCGTATTTCAAGGTTTTGAGATTTCTACGCTTTGGCACTTCTGCTCTTTGACATCTCTGTGTTCTATAAAGGGCTCCAAAGGGCTTTAGCGCGGACTATGGAGTGGAACGCAGCGACTCGGCTCGGTATCAGATAGTCCGCGACTCTCAGTCCCATCGCCAAATGGACTAGTCCCGCCTTCCCCACGGCCTCCACTAAATATTTAAGGGAAGACTACTCTTTTCTTAGCATCATGGGGGGCTTTATTTAAAATCTAAATGTATTGAAATAGTCCTCTGGAGCTGCCTCTTTCCGGAAAACAAATTGGCTAAACAGCCGGCTGCGATCTCCTCAGGCCCGTGCAGTCCTTATTGTTCGGCGCGTTTGAGACGCATGCAGACCCCAGAAACTAGCAGCCCAGTCTCACCTGATTTACCGGTTCGCCACCAGCTTACAAAAACCCTATAAAACGCCCTCATCTCCGCCCAAAATAGCACATCACCTTCAACTTTGAGATTTTACTGTTTATCATTGACACATTTCAATATGCTATCACCTCACCCAAAACACGCACAGCCACAAGCTCAGGATCTCACCGAGGCCCCTGCCGCAAGCCGCACTCCCGAGCCCGACTTCTCCCAGATGGAGGCTTCTCTTGCACTCCAGAACCAGCAAAAGGACAACATTTTGGCGCAGGAAAAACACTTGTTCGGTATACCGACTTTCCTTCACAAACGTCATTCTTTCAACTACAAAACAGCCCTTGGCCAGCGCTGCCCGGCTGATCTCCGGGACTTGGAGATCTCTCAGAACCCAACATCACACGCAACTTCAGCCAGGGTGAGCCAGCCAGAGAAAGCCCAGTTCGTGCCAAACATTCAGGAAGAGACCAAGCCTTACCTTCAACACGGGTCCGTTGATCTGGATCTTGAGCGGTCTCGTGAACAGTTCAACATTGATTATCACGGGGTGAGACGGTCGTCAACTGAGCTTCGTGAGGAAGAGGAAAGAGAACGGATACGGGCATTAACAGAGAAGGAACACCTCGAGAAATATCACAAATCACCATCACCTCACCACTCTGCAAACGATGGGTGTAAGCTTGGCTGGTGTTTCCATTCAAACCAGGACGTGAGTACAGAGCAAGTTGCATTTGAAGTTGGAAGAGAGGGAAAGAAAGAAGCTGACAATGAAAGGTCGGAATATTATCCTCAAAGCTTCGAATATGCTGAGTTCAAGAGACGTATGAGTTATGACTGATGTAATTACTGATGTTATAATTAATGTTACAACTGATCTTAGTTTAAAGATGCAAGAGTTATGACTAATGAGTTATGAACACTAAGTATATTTGGCTAATAAACTTTATGACACAGGCCAGCGTATGATGTAGAATAGGCAACCGTGGGCCTCTTTTGAAGAGCGATATGACTACTAGTGGTTCATCATTGTAACGTGGATTATTACTCATTAATCAAATTGCACTGAAACCTGAATTCAATGAAGAACAGTCCTTTTTCCAGCGACTCATCGTGGTCACATGTTGTTTTGAAGGTTGCTTATTGAGGATGACGATGTCTCTCCCTCTTAGATCTGGATCTCTGTGACTCAGGAGAACGTTGCACAGGATCAAAGAACTTTGATTTGATTGGTGACATCTGATGAGCTCCTATAAGCTCAATCGACTCAACGTCAGAGTCATCTTCATCGGTGATGCTCTCGATTTCTTCAGCTTCTTCATCAAGATGAGGCCTTGATAGCTTCTTGAGCTTGTGGTGTGGGTGATCGCCGCCATTTCTCCTCTTCTTAGCTTTACTGGACTTAGAGCTATCGACAGGATTATCATCAAAGCCGTGAAACTCAGGGTAATCATCGATATCTTCGACCTCATCAGTCTCTTGTGTAGCGACAATGTCGATAGAGGTTTTAGCACCTAAGATTTGTGAATCATCATTACCAGTATGGTCTTCATCATCACTGATACTGATGGCTCTATGTTCTTCTCCTTCAATCCCCTCCACCAATTCTTGCTCAGAACTATTACTATTTCCACTGTCTTTAGCAATATGCTCATTCAGATCAAGTCTTGGGGAGTCTGATGACGTATATGCAGATCCTTCTCGTGTGTCCGTGAAGTAAGTTGCAGTGTTAGCTTTATCATCTGCACTTGGAGAGATCTGTTCCCTGAATTCATCAACCTCACACCTGTTATCAGTACCTGATTCACCTCCTTTAATCAAAGTATCATGATCATCGGCCCCATTCACGACATTCCCAATCTCACTAGCACTGGCTTCTGAAGTTATAACTTCAAGCCTTGTTTGATTACTATTGCTATCTCTTTCATCAACATCAGAGACGTTTTCATCGGTCTTCTTTCCATCAGAATCGGTCTTACTGTCACTTATTGAGCTCTCTGATCCCATATCATCCATTTTGTTATCTTCATCGGCATCTCTTTTGGTTGGATCATCATTAGCATCCACTGGAGAGGTGGACCTATCCTTTGAATTCGAGTCTGAAGACCTGGAAGCACTCGTCCTTGAAGTTTGGGCCTTCTCGAACTCTTCAGCATCAACCAGCATTAAATCATCATCTTCACATTCGTCATCTTCTGCTGCTGCTGCCTCTGGGGAATAACCCGGTTGAGCCATCATGTTGGCCTGTAAGTCCCTTAAGATCTTCTTCAAAGTTTCTCTCGTGGGTTCTCCCTCCTTCCTTTCGAACATCTTAGCAATCTCATGTCTCTTATGATTGTCATAATTCCAGAAAGCTAACACCTCATCTTCAGCAATGAGGAACTTGAAGACATTATAGATCACGTGTATACCACAATCGTTGAAGTTCGGTTGTTTGGATACCGTGGAGTTCTTCAGTCTGATTCTCTTCGGATCAATCTTCAGATCGTGTCTTTGTTCAACGTAATCAACCAGAAACGATCTAATCGGTTTGATTATATCGTCGTGTGTTTGGCCCAATGAATCGAACACGTAGACTGTGCAAACCTCATTCTCAGTGAGAAGACCTTTCAAGTTGTAAATAATTGAGCAATACCAATGAAGACTCTCATTGATTGGCACAATTGCAAACTTTTTGCTCAGCAAATCTGTCTTGGAAACCCATCTCTGGACGTTTTCATAATACTTCTTGGTGCTGATCAGCTTGGCAAAGAAGAACGTGGAGAAGACGTGATAATCACCTTTGCTCAAGTGACCTTTCTCAACCTGTCTATCTGTAAAGAATTTCATGAAGAAGTCAATCAAAGTATCATTGACCCATTGTCTTCCTTCCAAACATCTGAAATCCGAGTCCTTGATGGAGAAGTTCGTTCCATCGGCGAAAGTGTACTTCAGAGTTGGCTTGAATGGGACTCTCTTTTTACGCTTCAAAACGGGTGTATCATCAATGAATATCGGCTCAAATCCAGTTTCCTTGGTGGCAGATCTGGTCTTGCGAGAATACAACGGCAGGGTGCTGTTGAGTGAGTCGTCAACTGGTTTGTAGAAGGACTTTGGCGGCGTAGCGGACTCTTTGATACCAGTTGTGTCCTGCTTGACATCTTTGATTGGGGTTGATCTCGCCGGGGGACCCAGACCTGGTAATCTGGTGTTTTTCACCTGTGATTTGGAAAGAGACCCCATGGTTTTTTTCATCCAAGACGCTTTCTTGCGTGCGGAATCGATCTCCTCATCTGAAGCACCCTCAAATCTGAACACGTACTTCTGTTTCTTGATGGCCCTCCTCCATATCTGAACGAACTTGCGTACGTTGTTCTCCGACATAATAAGACGAACCCGGGAAGTGTGCTGTAGCGTGTGTTCCACGTGCTTGTCGAATGCAAACAAGATCATTCGACCACCGTGCTTCACTGAGCCTATCTGGGACACCTCAAAAGTGCTCACCACATTATCATCATGTACAATATACGATCGGGATAGATCAGTTGTGAAGAAAAACTTGAGGCCCAACGCTGTCATCTTATCAATCTCTGGGCCGAAGACGACTTCAGCGATTGCACACTGGATGAGCTTATAGTCACCAAGGTCTGTCTCATCGTTGAAGTCAGCAATATTAAGTGTGCTCTCGGCAGAGTAGAGATCGGACAGTGGGCCAAGCTCATTGTCCTGCGAAGGCTCCTGGGACTCAGCGCTGGGGCTCTTCCGTGAGAAATAGCCAATGTCCTCGTGTTTATCCATCTTGATCCAGTGCTTACCGGCTCTTGCAAGCGAGTCTCGTTTCGCTCCATTTTTCAACAGAAGCCCTTCGTCAGACTCAATCCTCCTTGGCTTGGGCGACTTCTGCTTGCTGTGTGTGCTCCTAGCTCTGCGGCCATTGCGTGTTAGTTCCTGTGGAAATAAGGAGAGACGTGAGTACTTACCCTAGCGTACTCATCGGCATCGGGCCTTTACTTCGAGACTTGGAGCCCATGGTTTGCATGAAGTAAGGGGGTTATATGGACAGTTTACAGCTCCCGGCTGTGTTCACTCTGCCTTAGTCCAGTAATGTATCGTGGATGTTGAGGCGGGTGGCCTTTTCCGCCTCGAGTTCTTTTTGTAGACTGTTGTGTGTCAATTTTTGACTGACGCGCATCACCGCTTTGATCGCGTGGACTCCTAGAACCAGGTATTTACGTCTACGGTAATTATATGTATTATATTAGTCAATATATCTATATATTTTACACACACATATATATATTAAAAATTAGCAGCCAGAGAAATATAGCAATATTTAGCATTAATTCAATTGAAAAGCGTTGTAAGGAGGTCTTCTTGGGCAGCTCCTCTTGGGAAGACATTACTACATTTATCCAAGCTTACGATAATATATGAGATGGATTAGATAAACGATGAACATATGAGATGGATTCAAATGCGGAGACCAGCTAAGGTGAAGAGGCCATTAACCGACCAATGGCACGAAAGCATAGCTGAAGATACTTCCCAGGAGAAGGCCAGCGCTGAGGAAGACTGTGCTAAAGCCACCGGCCGCTTCTTTCTCTTTGTCATCAACATACTTGCCAACGTTCATGAAACAACAGCTCATACAGTGTCCGTTTGTGAATCCAAAGAGGAACTGGATGAGGAGGTAGAAGAAATCGGACTTGATTATGGCATGGCCCTTCCTGCTGTCCATGTTGCACATCAACAACAATGGGATGAAAGCAAATCTGCAGATGGAGTAGATAAAAAGTCTCTTGTCATTACCAATGACTAGTCTATCGTTTCCACAAGCAACACGCCCAAAGAGATCGCCGAAGTTCCACACAAGGAATGCAAAGGGGATGAAGATTGGGTCAGCAGTCCACTTCCAATTGTTCACAGAAGTTACATTCGAGGCAAAGATTGGGAATATCAATGTCGCAACGAATGCCAGCACAATAGACGTAACAATGAAATGGAGTTTGTTGAAAAGTACCATGAACGGCACGTATTCGGCGGCCTGAGCAGTTTCAGTCTCCTCATCTGGCGTTGGAGCCAGACCTGGCTCACCATCCATTTTGTAAACGAATGTGAAGACAGCCCCTGCGAGCAAGGTGATCACACTTGTCATTGCGAAATAGAGCACAATACTGGTAGAGCTCTTCTCCTTCTCGCCAGAGTAGATCAGCTCAGAGATAACAAGTGAAAGGGCAGGTAGCACGCCCGCAATAGCTTGGCCAACCATCACACCTTGGGCGTACTCAGGACCATGAACATTGGCAAGCGACATGCATCCATTCTGCTGGAGAGCAGTACCTAAAGAGCTGAGAAGAACGAGAAGCATGACGAAGCAGAAGTAGCCAAAGCTGTGTAAACTGGCATCAATGAGCTCTATAAGGGCAAGTAATAAAAAACAGCAGAAGTTGAGAGTGTTACCTTTGAAGATCCTCTTAGAATAGTTGGCATTCTGTCGCAATGACAAGATTGAGTTGAAGGATAAGCTTGTCAAAGTAGACACTGTCATCATTGTCGAAGAATAATTCTTCCCCAAAGACGAATCAACACCAAACTTGGAAATGAAGTATCCCGATGCTGAGAGGAAGCAGTTCCATGGCCAAAGGAGGGCAACACCAAGGAGCAGGAAGGCAGAATATCTGATCTGTGTGAGTGTGAGTGTGAAGCTCTTCACTTGGAAGAGAATGCGGTCTGGGACGACAAACTCAGAAGCAGATCCATTGGGACCATATCGGTTCAACGACTCGTAGTGCGCGTTGTTGTCTGCGTCTTTCATAAGCATGTGTGAATAATTGTGCAGTAAAGATGCAATAATCCAAGAGGACGTTACCTGGATGTCAGGTATTCGTTTCTTGGCCTAACTATCGCTGATACCGTCGTATCAGTAGGGCCGTAAAGCACATTTAAATGGTGGTTATGTGGACGAGCTGCCCAACTTTTAATGTAATTTTGATCGCGGTCACTGATAAGCGGAGCGCGCAGATGTCTAGATCTGCCCATAGCGTCACATACTCCGCTGTAACTTGGACACCAATTCATTTTGTGGCTCGAGAAATTCTGTGTATCATAATTGAGGTGTTTTTATACTGAGTATCCATTTTTGCAGCTCTCTGACCTGATCGAAAAAATTAAAGTTCATTTTTGTTTCGATATGTTTTCTCAAAAACAAAATAGGACTCATTGAATCCTGGAAGTTTCTAGTCATAACGATTAATAAATTTTAATAATAATATTGTATATATTATTTATTATTTAGTATATTTAATATGAAGCGACTCACAACGTACAGCTTATTTCATGGAGAAAAAAAAAACTATGAATAATGTTTTTACAGGGAAGTATGAGGCAACTCGACTCAGAGTGCTATAGAAAGCGCCCGGTCAAGCCAAGCTGGGTGTCCGGGTGTAGGGTCGTGGTGTTTGGGTGCTTAGATTATATGCTACAGCCATCCGCGAGGAAATCATCAGAGTCGTTGACATACTTTTTGCTCCGGCTTTCATATTTAGCATAATAATTACATGTAATCAGCTAGCTGTATTGCATAAAGTATTATACCGCCGGTGATTGGAGATGAATTGGGTCTGCAATATGACTGTTGTGGAAAAATCGTATCGCTGTCTCAATTGACGAGGTATTGATTGCACCCTATACATAGAACCCTCTTCTCCTACTCTCACATGAAGATCTCGGAAAAGCCTGACAAAGGCCTTGTCGAAGGGATTCAATGCGGGTATAGCAAGGAAGTGCCCTTTTGGCACATGCACTGTAACAAGGGATGGCTGAGAAAGATCCATTCTCATGTCATTAGTATAACACTGCATACATGTGAACCAGGACACGGTGAATACGTGATTGTGGCATCTATTACAGGGAAGAGCGAGCAGAGATCGAAGTTGAGGAGAGAACAAGATCAAATCGATAATGAGATTTTACCGGTGTTAATAGCGTTGTCTTGATGGAGATATATGGACATAGAAGCGAATATGCGCAGTGTGATTTATACAGGGACTCTTCCAGCTAGTTTTCTCGAGAAAGGCCTACACAACCAAGATTTAACAGAAGATGAGACCAGTGACTCGCAACAACATTGTCTTGTGGAGTACTGCAAGCTGGGCTGCGCGCCCCTACGCCGTGCCGAAGCAGCAATAATTTTAGCCAATATTATCATTCATGTTGATCAATTTGGCCACTTTAATAATAACTAGGCCCAAATACTGTTGCCGTAGAATTGGATGGCTCGAGCTGAAGAGCGTGGTGCCGGGCTCTAAGGTATTGACCCTGACATATTTCCCTTCTTGAGGGACTGCCTACGCTGCCAAAAGTTCACGGGTCACCTTCTCACTATGATAAACACTAAACACTATTCTACTGTATGTTAGGGCTTCAAGCTAAATGATATAATTGGGATTCAGTACATTCAAAGCTTTTCTCTTCATAAATGCCCTAAACTGCTTTTATACTGCGCTTTGACCAAAAATACCTACGTTAGTAGGACGTGCACAATCGCAGCACTTGTAGGTAACCAGGACAACGCCCATCTCCCATCGCGAAAAGACGCGAAACAAAACAAAGCACACGAACCGTAAACAAAACCAGTAGCCGCGCAACTCTTCTCCAATCGTTTCACAAGACCACAACAACGCTATCTACTTTAAGCTCAACTCGTACGATATGATTGACCACTCGGCAGACGAGCTTTTCCACATCATTTCGAGTCCCTCTTACGGTAAGTGACTGCTTCTTGGAACGCCTTTTCTTGCAGTGCCTATAAAACGACTGTTCTTACTAACAACACTGTCACAGATCATGAGTGTAAATGTTCCGCCGTACTAGACTTGAAGGCTCACATCAAACGTGATTTTGTTGACTTGTCTCAAGTGCAACGCTATTTTGAGGCTTTGAAAGTCGCCAACAAGTCCTCAGATCACAAACTTGCGTCCTTGGCTTTCAGTTCCACTTGCCATTTGATTAAAAGGGTCGGGATGCAGGACCCTAATGCACTTAGAGCTCCATCGAAGATTATTTTACCAATGTTACTCAACAAGCTGGCTGACTCAAAGTCTGCTGCCCATCAGCAGGCGAAATCTGCACTCGAGACCTTTTGGCTTGCTACTCCTACAATTGTAGAGGCTTTTATCAAAGATCACGGTTTGATTCATTCCAATTTCAGGATCAGGGCAGAATCTATTGTTTTTTTATCGGTACTCATAGAACTGAACAAGAACTTTGACTTCTTGTCATCTCTCCCGAATTTGGTGAATCTTCTTCGAGATGATTCAGTTGATGTGATCAAAAATGTTGAGGTGTTGATCCTCACATACTACACGTCACATAAAAGTAAAGTGAACGACCTCATCAAAGAGTTCAAGAGTCAAAAAATAGAGTCGAAGAAAGCTCTGTCCCTTTTGAGAGAGATTGACGTTGCTGCTGCAAACGCGTATGCCGCAGAGATCAAAGCAGCTTCCACCTCCATAAAACCAACCATTGATACGTTCAACAACCTGGCACAAAGGACAAGGAGAGCTCCAGTGCAGATGAGAAACCACCAACCGGCCTCGGCTCCAGTTAAGTCCAGCTCTTCTGGAAGGTCACCTAGGGGTGTCCAAGACATTTTGAATGACATTCAGTCCGCCAAGCTTGACGAGTCCTTAACTCCAATATCAGTCAAATCTGCGCCCGAGCTCAACAAGGAAGTAGAGCTTTTGCTTACACCATTCTCGGGGAAGGAGACGGAATTCAATTGGACTAAAAGGGAAAAGAACATCATCAGGTTCAGATCTCTTGTCATTGGAAACGCCGATGCCTATCCAAACGAACTTGTTTCGGCCACAAGGTTGATGCAAGAAGGTATCAACAAGTCCATCCTATCTTTGAGAACGACACTTTCATCAAATGGCTGCCAACTGGTCAAAGAACTTGCTGTCTGTTTATCGAAATTCTTGGACCCAATCGCCGAAAACTTATTCACTCCTTTGGCAACATTGACATCAGCCACCAAGAAGATTGCTTCATTGAACGCTTATGGTTCTCTTTGTGTCCTCTTGAGTAACATTGGTTACAACAACAGATTGTTCAACCAGTGCTGCTCACTATACCAAGACAAGAACATCCAACCAAGGCTCTATTCTGCCACCTTTCTTCAGATCTTTATTCTCAAGCATGGCTCCAAATTCGATCACATCAATTTGGAGGCTGTAACGAAGTGGGTGGGTAAAGGTGTCTCAGACCCCAATACAGCAGTTAGAGAGGCCATGAGAACAACATTCTGGGTTCTCCAGACTCACTTCCCAAATATCGCAGAAGAAATCTACCTCAAACAAGATAACAGTGTCAAGAAGGCCCTCGAAAGATGTAAACCTCATGGAGTTGAGAGCCTAGCATCGACAGCGGAGCCACAAAACAAGCCAGGGCTACCACATATTGACAGAAGGAGACAATCAGTACGAGAATTTATTCAATCTAAACGTGATCGAAGATCTGTTTCCGGTCCACAGCTGTCAGGTATCGCTACTCCGCAACATCAAGATGAGCCCGTTATTGAGCCCTCAACCAGTGTTGAGTTGGGGAGACCGACCAGAATCGGTATGCCACAACGTGTGAGAGTTTCCAGTGGTGGGGCTACATCTTCTTCCACTTATCCATTGCAGAGAATCCCATCCAAGGGGTCAAATGACCCAGAGAAACAAAGTAGACTCACAACACTTGAATCTGCCTCCAGAGAGCACATACTGAAACTTCGGAAGGTACCATCCCAATCACAACCAGGGAATGAGGATACTCAACCTTCTGAAGGTGAGGATATGATGAAAAAGCTCTCCTCGCCCCTAACAAGAGAGAGAGTTGAAGGTGTTACTATGTTGAAGGGTATGATTGAAGATAAGGTACATCTCGAAGATTTGACTTCTACAATAATGAAGTTTGTGATCCTGGATGCCACGCTTCTAAAGCCAGTTTTGGATTTGCCGGAATTTTTTGAACTCATTGACATTACTTTGGCACTCAAGATTCATGCTGTTAACAAGATGAGTGTTGACCAATTGATCCATAAATTTGGCAACGTCACAGTTGCGGAGGGCCTCGTAAAGGTCATCAAATCGTTAGACACTCTCCAGTTTGAGAATGCCCCATCCACAATGTTCCATGTGAAACACAAGACACTGTTTTTGGATTTCTCTGTGCAGAATCTCTACAGAATTACTGCTGATTCTCAATCTCTTCTTGGTGATTCTCTTTTGCATGGGATTGGATCTGCCGTTTTCCCATTGTGCATTAGTGATTACCCAAGATACGACGAATTGGTCATTCAGCTTCATGCATTGAATACCGAAGTTTTTGAGTTGGTAATGAGTACCAGCAGCAGTTACGTTCAAGCTAAGATTTCTTCCATCTTAAACGAGTTCAAGGACGATATCGAGGAAAGGGATTTGGACAATACCATACCGGTTGAGCTCACTATGATCAATCCCCTCAATATTAAAACGTCTTCACTTGTACCCCAAGTGGCACATGTGGATACAGAGGAAATGGTGACCGATGAATCAGAAAGGAAGAGAGATGATTTGATGAGTGATATCTTCAGTACAAGAAACTCTAGAGAGCCAACCAGAGATTTTACATTTGTTGGTCATCATAACATTGTTCAGGAAATTGCTCAACGAGAAGAGAGCTTGGATTTCAGTGACTCGTCTCCAGAGCCAGAATCAGTACCTACACTTTCCCATGACCCGTCACTGGAACCACAACCATTGAATGCCGGATCTCCATTCCTGGATAACCCTGATCAGGACGATCAGATCAATGTTGATGAGGAGGAGAAAACAGATGAGCTTACGAGAAACATTACATCAAAACTCAATGGAATCTACATCTCTCCACAGAAAGAAGAATTCACTGTTTCAGACCGCAAATCTCTGACTGAGATCATCCACAAAACAGATCCGATCTTCAACCGAACCAAGAAGCAAATCAAGATATATGAAGACACAGCCCCAGTACTTCCTGCTGAAAGAAAGTTGTTCGATTTTGAGATATCGAGAATTCAACAAATGAGCGATGAGGATGCCACTATCGCTCAGATCTTGTCTCATGTCTCAAAGTTTAATAACGACCAGGTTGGACCTAAGGAGATGAACACCATTATCAAGATTCTTCATCAAACTATCAGCAAAGATGACATCACTTCATGGATGAAAGATAGTGGGTTCAAGACCGTGTTTGGCAGCGTTGTTAATTATTTCAACTCAAGTATCAACATCACAAAAGATCTTTGTTTCAAGGGCTTGATTGTTATCAAGGAGCTCTTGATAATAGCTGAATACCTGGAGAACGTGTTGAGTATCTCGGAGCTAGTGTCCATATGGAATATTTTGATTATGGTTGTTGAGAACTTGAGAGATTTCAGAAATGCGATCTACGTGTCTGTTGAGGAGTTGGTAGATGATTTGATCAATTTGGATGTTGCTGAAAACAAACATGAGATTTTGAAGAGTTGCCTGCTTAATTTGAAGGATTCAGAGAGTGCATTGGCAACTTCCTTCCTATTGTCTTCCTTGACAAAATGCATCGAACATGAGAACTTGAGCTTAGATCAAATCGAGGATATTGACAAGACGGTGTTCAGATTCTTATCTCACGATGAAGTTGAGGTGAGAAGGTTGACCATCATCACGTACTCAAAGTGTAAAAGAAAGCTTCAAGAGATCAACTCCAATTCGAACTCTCAAGTGTCTTCCAGTGACAAACTCAAGATGGACCCTCATTCCGCCGAGCAAGCTTATAATGAAGTCTTTGCAAAGTTGAGTCTTCCCCAGAGGAAGTTAGTTGACTACTATTGTGAGAACTGATGTTAGATGACTGTTATGCTAAGAATAATGACTTGAAACAAGGTGTAGAAGAAACAATCTCTAACCAAACTTTCGAACATCCGTTATTCATCCGAAAGAGGTGAAGGAATGGTGAATGAGGAAGCTGGCCTAATTTCCAAATTGGATTGTACCCGGGTCCGACTCTCACTGGCTTCCTCTTTAGTGGTGACTCTTGGAATTCTAAGGATACATTTGTAAGATCAACAGTCATTGGCGGTCCTTACCGACATTCGGCATAGTTATTGCCAGAAATGGTACGCGCCGCAAAGTGTAAACATGAAAAACAGTCTGGGACTGGAGGGACTCGAGAACCTGAAAAAGTCGGTCTGATGAGCCTGAGGTCTCGCACCCCGTCATATGACGCTCGCGCTCCGAGATTATTGTGCGTCCTCCGATATCGGTGCACTGCGGCCCAGCTGGGGTGCGCGGTATGAAAAGTTTGAGTCATGCTTGGCTTTCTCTTCTCTTCCCAACCTTCGAACAGCTTAGAAATCATAAAACACGATCATGTCCTCCATGCTCCGTCTCTCTACACTCAGAAACCAGCTCAGAGCCCCATTGCTGGCCCAGAGCCGTGCCTTCTCCGTGTCCGCTGCGCAATTGGACAAGATTAAGGTCAAGACTCCAATCGTCGAGCTGGACGGAGATGAGATGACCAGAATCATCTGGAAAAGAATCAAAGACAAACTCATTCTCCCATACCTGGACGTCGAACTCAAGTACTATGACTTGGGAATCCAGTCCAGAGACGCCACCAACGATCAGATCACTGTCGACTCTGCTAACGCAATCAAGGAGTATGGTGTTGGTGTCAAGTGTGCCACTATCACCCCGGATGAGCAGCGTGTGGAGGAGTTCGGCTTGAAGTCCATGTGGAGATCTCCAAACGGTACGATCAGAAACATCCTCGGCGGTACTGTGTTCAGAGAGCCAATTGTTATTCCAAGAATCCCAAGACTCGTTCCTGGCTGGGAAAAGCCTATTATTATTGGCCGTCACGCCCACGGTGACCAGTACAAGGCCACTGATCTCGTTGTTCCAGGTCCTGGTAAGTTGGAGCTTGTTTACAAGCCAACTGACGGCTCTGAGGCCCAGACATTGGAGGTTTACGACTACAAGGGCGCTGGTGTTGGTTTGGCCATGTACAACACCGATGAGTCCATTGAGGGCTTTGCTCACTCTTCCTTTAAGCTGGCCATCACCAAACAGTTGAACTTGTTCCTCTCCACCAAGAACACCATCTTGAAGAAGTACGACGGCCGTTTCAAGGACATCTTCCAGAAGATCTACGATGAGCAGTACAAGGCCAAGTTCGAAGAGCTCGGCATCTACTACGAGCATCGTTTGATCGATGACATGGTTGCCCAGATGGTCAAATCCAAGGGTGGCTTCATCATGGCATTGAAGAACTACGATGGTGATGTTCAGTCCGACATTGTTGCCCAGGGTTTCGGTTCTCTTGGTTTGATGACTTCTGTTCTCGTTACCCCAGATGGTAAGGCTTTCGAGTCTGAGGCCGCTCACGGTACCGTCACCAGACACTACAGACAGCACCAGCAGGGCAAGGAGACCTCCACCAACTCCATTGCTTCCATCTTTGCTTGGTCCAGAGGTATTGCCCAGAGAGGTAGATTGGATGGCACCGAAAACGTTGTCAAGTTTGCCGAGTTGTTGGAGAAGGCTACCTTGGATACTGTCCAGGAGGATGGTGTTATGACCAAGGACTTGGCACTCGCTACAGGAAGATCCGACAGAGAGTCCTATGTTACCACCACTGAGTTCTTGGAGGCCGTTGAGAAGAGACTCAAGACAGAGATGGACAAGTCCAACTTGTGAGTCTTCAACCACACGAAAAAAGCCAGTGAAGGGGCTTGAGTCTTGCTAGACTTATTGTACGAAGGCGATGACGATATGACAATTTGAAATGTTGGTCCTCATCCATGAAAATTATTCACAATTACGAATTGGTTGGAAAGATTAGTATTCTGGGCTCCAACTGATGTATATAATGGGTTTATAGTAGAAATGAAATACTGCCGGTCATGTTTGATTTGATTTGGTCTATAGTAGACATGAAATACTGCGGGTCATAGTACTTTGATTTGATCTGGGTTGGTACACATCGAATACTGCCACGAAATAGTAACATTTGATTTAATTTATCGATACTAGCATCCGTAACTTCACTCGGCTTCGTTTGTTTCGTTTGTTTCGTTTGTTTCCTTCGCTTCAAGGTATTCCCAGAGATACATCAGACCGTAATACGTGGAAAACGTGACGGCGAGAACCTTGACCAGTGGACCACCAAAATCTTTGTAGAAGGCAGCCTGAGGAGGAATGTTAGTGCTGAGAATGCCAGAAGGGAGACCACTAAACTTACGTGTGGGTTGATACTCTGCTCTCTCTCATCCTGCTGATGTTGCTGGTGCTGATATCGTTGCTGCTCTTGTTGTATTTTCTGTTGTTGCTGGGACTTCTCTAAACTTCGAAGACCAGCAGCGGCTTTGAAGCCCCTTTTTAGTGGAAGAGCCTTGAGAGTAATGAATTGAGGTCTCAGCATAGCGTGGGAGTCTCTTCCATTAATGTTGTGGAATAAGTTTTGAGGTTATATCGTTGACGGGTTAATTGTTTTTTGAGGTTGTCCGATCTCGGCAGTTCGCCCCGTCCAGGAGTTACCCTTCACAATGCTTCTACAACGGTGCAAATAAACGGGATATATACATTAAATCTATTTTCTCTAAACTTTTACACATCTTGGATTTCCTCACTTCCAGCCTCCCTAGAAGCCTTGTGCTCCTTTTCTAGGCCTCTGACAGTTCTCCACAGCATGTTTTTATCTTTGTCGTTAGACTCACCACAGACAGCCCATCTGATTCTCATTTCAGGGTCCAAAACGTAAATGAAACCGGCATATGTGTTATCCAAGCGGATCTTTTCTCTGGTTTCCAGTGGGATTGTCTTCCGTGGCACGATGAAGTATTTGTTGTGTCTCTCTGTGTGATTGATCTTTTGAAGATTGATTTTGGACATCTTGACGAATGAAGCCTTCAGGGCGTTCTCCGTGATGTTGACATCAACAATCTGCGAGTTTGGGAAGAGCTCTTTGAAGCGGTTGTAGCCGTCTCCTGAAAGATAGTCACCTTCCGAGGTCTGGAAGAAGGCCTTGGAAGACTTGTCACCCATTTGCGACGTGAAGACTCTCACGACGGAAATATTGCCCTTGAGCGTTGACATGGTCGGACGTGGTTTAGACGACACCAGATCCTCACCGTGGAAATTAGGAAAGTACAGAGCCTTGTCAGCTTTCCAGTATGCTGGAGGTGAGAGGAAAAGCTTACCTTTTGTCGTTCTGTAAGTGTAGAGATCGTACATACCCGATTTGGCAATCTCCTTCTCGAGCTCTTTCTGCCTTATCCTGTTCTGCTCTCTATCCATGAAATCCTTGAACTTCTGTTTGACCGATCTGAGATCTCCCTGGTTATCTGCCACTTCTGGCGCCTTTTCAACACCGATTGGCATTGTGAGCATCTCCACGACATGTTGCTTCGGCTTAGTGGCTGCGAGCTGCTGCCCAAACTTCCCAATAAACTCACGAGACGACGAGGTGGATAAGGGTCTAGTGAGTCCATGAGCCTGTTTCACTACTCTGAGACTGGGTCTTGAAAACATATTTGAAGGGTTTGGAATATGAAAAATGTGTTTTGTTGAACTCAGGTTTGAGTGGTTGATCTCTTCTTTTCCAAGATGCCCGCGAAATATTGCAAAACGTATAAGGGTAAGAGCTCAATGCGATATCTACTTCTCTGTGTACATGGAAAAATTAGTCATATTACATTGGTATAAATTACATGTATCTACTTCTGTCTGTAAATAGACGAAATAACTCTTAATATTACATTGATATAAATTACATGAACAGATATTGCTCCTTTTAGAGGCATCACAGATATGTGGAACGAAGTGGAAAAAACGTATTGTTCTCAGCATTAGGGGGAGGGTATTAGATTAGAAGATCA
This sequence comes from Petasospora mississippiensis, assembly GCA_030581715.1. Lineage (NCBI taxonomy): Eukaryota > Fungi > Ascomycota > Saccharomycetes > Phaffomycetales > Wickerhamomycetaceae > Petasospora > Petasospora mississippiensis. Next base: position 35,696 of record JAKTVV010000001.1, on the reverse strand, counting down.
AACCAATGGCCACAGCACCAATGAATGCTCCTACTGGAGCATTCAGTGCCATTCCTTCACCGCTGGAAGACGAAGACGAGAGAACAGTACTAGTAGTGGCGACAGCGGAGGTTGTTATTGTGGAGGAAGCCTGAGATGAGGTTGACGAGACAGACTCGGACTCAGAAGAAGAGCTCACCGATGACGATGAAGCTTCGGAGGAGGAAGAGTGCTCAGAGGAGGAAGAATGCTCAGAAGAGGACGATTCTTCGGAAGAAGAGCTGGATTCGACTGATGAAGAAGAGGAGTAGTCATCAGAAGAAGAGCTGGACTCTGCAGATGAGGAAGAAGATGACGAGGAGGCGGAGGAGGAAGAGCTGGACTCTGCAGATGAGGAAGAAGATGACGAGGAGGCAGAGGAGGAAGATGAGGAAGAAGAGGAAGAAGAGGAAGAAGAAGAAGAAGAAGATGTAGATTCTGCGGCAGATGAAGAAGAAGAAGTCTCCTTGCTAGACGAAGACGAGGAAGAAGACGAGGAAGCAGAAGAAGAAGCAGAAGAAGAAGAAGAGGAGGCCTTGGAGCTGGAAGACTTCTTCGAAGAGGAGGACGAGACGACGACGTCAGCACCTGCGGCATCACAAGCGGACTGGAAAGATGAGTAAGCAGTATCAGCGTCACCGCTTGGACAGATAGATTCGAGACAGCTCTTCAGAGTGGACCCTTCCTTCTCACAGATACAAGCTACCTGATTGAGCTCAGAACATGAGTCAGAGTTTTTGAGCACCTGTGAAGCACAAGCGAGGAGACATGCAGGTGGGGTAGCGACGACCTTCTGGGCAAGGAAAGCAAGAGCAGCTATGTTAGCAAGAGTTCGCATGGTGTGAGTGTGTGTGGATTTAGGATTAGTGCCGGTTTAGCGGGGTTGGTGATTGTTGTCCTGGTGAGCGGTAAGTAGAATGTTTGTTGTGAAATGTTTGTTTTGAATTCGGCGAGCTCGAAATCTCGAGGCTGCTGCATTCGCGTCGCCGGATTTGGTTGTCCAGGAGATCTGGTCGGCACACGCTTTTCACTTTTTGGAGGCAAGCTTACAATAGCATTATTCGATAAGTTGTAATTACAAATGGGTTATGTTTATAAGAAGCTTATGTAAAGTATTGGTTACGGGAACAGCGCGATCAGACTGGCAGATCAACGCCGAGAATATCGCCTGGTGAGCCCGGCATGCTGACCACCCAAAAATAGCCAGAGAAAAAAAGGGGTTCGTACTCAGAGAAAAGAAGGGAAAGAAACAGATGGTATCATATTATGAGATGAAGACGAAATGTGGATGCAATGATTTTATGTGTGTAATGCTTAGTCTAAGCTTCTTTGCGTCGGGTTGTGGCGGCTTAGAACAATAAGCCGAAAGCAGCTGCACCAACAAGGGCGCCAAATGGAGCAGACAAAGCGACACCAGCGCCAGTGGCGGTGGAGACTTCTGGAACGCTGGAAGAGGAGGCAGTGGCAGAGGAAGACTCAGAGGAAGTCTCAGAGGCAACAGCGGAGGAGACCACGGAGGAAACTGGAGCAAGGGTGGTAGTGGAGGACTCGACGGCGGAGGAGGAGGAGGAGAAGGAAGAGGAGGAGGAAGAAGAAGAAGAAGTAGAAGTAGAAGTAGAGAAAGCAGAGGAAGAAGATGAGGAAGAGGCAGAAGAAGAAGAAGAAGAAGATGTAGATTCCACGGCGGATGAAGAAGCGCTGGAGGAAGCGCTGGACTTGGAAGACGAGGAGGAGGCATTCTTGACATCAGCACCGACATCGGAACAAGTGGACTTGAAAGCGGAGTAGGCGGCGTCAGCATCGCCACTTGGACAGATAGAGTCCAAGCAGCTCTTCAAAGAGGAAGACTCTTTCTCGCAGACACATGCGACCTGGTTCAACTCGGAGCATTGGTCAGAGGCCTTGACGACCTGGGAAGCACAGGCGAGAAGACAAGCCGGTGGAGAGGCCAAAGCCTGGCCAGCGAAGGCAGCGAAGAGAGCAACAGCGGTGAAGGATCTCATTGTGTAATGCGGTTTGGACTGAGGCTGAGCGAGTGTAACGGTTGGACCTGTGTGAGTGTGGGGATATAAAAAGTGGCGAAGAGTTGGGAATGAGAGGGATCTTAAACTTTCGATCTCGAGACAGACAACAAATTTCCGGTACGCCCACGCTCACTTTACCCAAAAACGTAAACACTCCGCTATTTTTGGCACATTCCGCGTATTTGGATCTGGCTGGACCCGCGCCTGGTGTCCGGGTGTGGAGATATAAGTTCCGGGGCAGATGCACGTGACGCACCCGGAATACGTTCCTTGTGCTCCCATGGAAGATGGCATTTTGGCTGAATAAAGAGCGACGCTTTGAGTATAATCATGAAAGAGTTCGTAGAGGAGTAGCTGAGTACCCAAGCAATGAATTTTCAAAGATTTTAGCAAATTTAATGGCTTGAACCTCAAAAAACCCCGCATTGGTGGTATTTCCAACGCGTGGTTAGGAGGATTTTCCGTTTTCAGCCAAACCGCGAGAGCCAGAGGCTGGACATAAAAAATAAGCCAGTGACGCGTGAATCTGACACCAAACTCGAAGCAACTCGCATTCAAAGACGAAAACAACGATCATCCCACTTACCAAAGAGATCTTCGTTCATCCAAACACCTCTTACTCGAAAAAACCTGGCTTTCTGGTACTGCACGCTTTGCAAAGGCTCGAGAACTGCACATAAACCATCTGAGCTGACGCGGGACTCCAAGGATTAAAGCACAAGCTCTTCTCTCGTGCAGAAAGCCAACCAACGCCCCAATTTCATCGTTCCAAACCCGTCATGTCTACCCCCTCCATCTATATGGCCACATACTCCAATGTGGATGTTTACGAGTGCATGGTGGGCGATACCGCCCTCATGAGACGTGTTTCCGATGACTGGATCAATGCTACGCAGATTCTCAAGGCAGCCAACTTCCCCAAGGCCTCAAGAACCAGGATATTGGAAAAAGAGATCCAGATTGGCATCCATGAGAAGATTCAGGGTGGTTACGGTCGTTTCCAGGGAACCTGGATTCCTCTAGAGATTGCAAGACCGCTGGCCCACAAGTACAAAATTACAGACGAGATGGCTCCAATCCTGACGTATGTTCCAGACCCATATAACCCACTGGGAAGAAAACCAAAAGGTGCAGGCAGCGGTGGCAGCTCCTTTGCCACAGCACAGAAGAAGAGTGAAGCCAAGAGACTCAAACAGGCTAAAGAGTTGAAGCCAGACCAGTCTAGAAAGCTCAACACGCCCGTTACAGATGGCTCATTCTGGCAGCCCAACGAGCCCCCACGCTTCCAGCAGCCACCACATCAGCAACAACAGCAACAACAACCTTCATTCGGTCACTATGGTGCTCCTCCTCCACACATAGCTCCGGGCTACGGCCAGTACGGCCGACAACAGCCTGGCTACTACCAACAACAGGTTTATGCACAAAACCAGTACCAGTCTCTACCACCACCACAAGGTGGCTCTACATACCAGCTCCACCAGCAGGCTCCAATGATGCCACAACAAGGCCTCTCAAGCTTCGGCCAGTACACACAACAACAAGTACCCCCATATCAGCAACACAAGCAGAAGAACTCCAACGAAAACTGGTCCCAGGACGATGCCACCTCCACGCAGATGGATGAAGCTATGCAATCAGACACCTCAATCTCCTCTGAGCACTCATCAAATCATGACTCGAAGAACGCAAAAGCTATGTATACTGATGCCCTGGTTCAGTTCTTCAGCAACGAGACAGACGAGGTTCCTGTTGTCCTTCTCCACCCACCATCTGACTTTGACTTCAACGAACCAATTGACGAAGAGGGCCACACACCACTCCACTGGGCTTCATCTATGGCATCGCCAGTGCTTGTGGAGCTTCTACTGAACCATGGTGCCGATCCCTTAACCCCCAACTCTGCAGGTCTTAACTGTGTTTCCCGTTCAGTTTTCTTCAACAACTCATATCAGAAGGGCAACTTCAATCAGATTGTCCAACTCATGAAGAATTGTCTTTACACCCCGGATAAAGCTGGCCGTACTCCATTGCACTATCTCTGTGAGTCCAGCAGGTCGAAGTCATCAATAGCGTTGTATTACCTTCAGACCATTGTTGACCAGCTATGTCTTGGTAATGAGAATCTGATAAAGATTGTGGTAAACCATAAGGACATTCAAGGCCATTCCGCAATAGAGCTGGCTGAAATTTCTGGAAACACACAGCTTTTGGAGTGCCTCAAACCTCATGTGACCTCACAGATTGAGTCGATTCCGAAAACACCAGGCCGCAGATCACCTGGTACCGTCAAGCCAGAACTTGGTGACCTCACCAATGATCAGGATACAACTTTGAATGATCAGACAGACTCTGTCAATGGTGATGATGATGCTGCACTCGCCAATGCCACTCCTACCGTTGGTGAATCTTCAACGAAAGCTCCGAAGTTACCAGTCGGAGAGGTGGGCCCAATGCTTACATCGATGCTAAGTTCTCTTGCTGATGCTTATGACTCTGAGTTGAAGAACAAGGAGGAGGAGAGTGTTCACACCAAAACCGTGCTGGAAAAGCTCCAACAAGATTTGGAGGATACGGAGAGCCAAAACAGAGAGGTGCTACAGCAGATCAACAGTGGCATGTCATTGGCAGATTTGACTGAATTGATCGCACAGCTTGAAGAAGCTGCTTCAAAGAAGACAGAAACTCTCGTAAGAATTGTGGAAAGAGGCCAAGCGTTGAGTATGGCTAAGATTGTTCTGAAGGAGGAGTCTTCTCTGAAAACAATCCAGGACACCAGAGGAGGTGACCAGATCGAGCTGGCATTGGAATTGACGAGGTTACAGGTGAACCGAACTCGTGTCATTGACAGAATCATCACAGAGCTTGCTACACAGAACGTGAACTACAAAATGAACAACTACAGAAAACTTATTGCATTGGCATGTGAACTGAAACCGGAGAATGTGGACGATCTGATTGATGAGATCGAGGCTGATTTGCTGACGACGGCAAGTAATTAAAATCTCTATAGTCATAAACGGATACGATGACCACATAAAGTAAAGTACAGATCATGACGTTGAATGCCCTGCTCAGGCCGAATCAATTCAGCATTTAATCCAGATCCTAGAACCCTGGCTGTCTAGCTTGCTTACACTGGTCGCTAGTGATTTATGAGATAGTAGGGGCCTGCCCCAGTATTGTGGCAAGCTAGTACGGGGTCTCCGACGACTTTTTAACTACCAGTAGCCGAAGAAAAGAGTACATGAGCGTATTGAAACCAAAGAATTAGATGAAGGAAAAGTAGTAAAATCGTGCAAACTCACCAGATATGTGATCTATGTATAGTATAATAAAAGAAAAATCTCCCGGATGGTGAGGTATATGAACCTGGTCAAGATAATGACAATGACATGCAAATTGTGTGGGGATCAGCAGACAATTAGGCAATGACCTTAGACAAAACCTGGTTGCCAGAAACAGTACCTGGGAACTTAGACTCCAGGAACTTGAGCAATTCAACAACACTGTTCTTGATCTCATCATTTTCGAATTGCTTCAGAGAGTCAATGTTCTCTTCTCTACCCAAGGTGGATTCTCTCTCAAGAGTTTCAATCTCTTGCTGCTTGACAAAGACATGAGAGAACAACTCAATGATCTTTGAAGTGTGTGGAACAATATCCTCGTTGCCAGACTGGTATAACTTGATGATAAGCTCGAAGATTGGCTTGTACTCTTCGAAGGCAGTCTCTAATGGCAAGTGTTCAAGCAAGGATGGCAAGACGACGTTCAATGGGGTAGCCTCCTGATGCTTCAATGCCAATCTTGCAACACAACCACAAGCATTAGCATAACCTCTATTGACATTTTCCTGTGACTCTTCATCGCCCTCAGCAATATTAGCAGCCTGTTTGTCGACCTTAGAGAGCAATTGAGAGAGTGAGTTAAAGACAGTTGCGTAAACAGGAGCGTAGTTGCCTTGACCATAGTAGATCAACACACCGACACCGTAAGCGGCATTACCCTTAACCTCCACAGACTTATCGTTCTGAAGACGGTCCACCAAAAGCTCCAAAAGGGAATCGGTGAATGGATTGGCCTCTTTCAAACCGATAGCGATATCAGCCAAGGCACCAACAGCAGCAACTCTCTTAGACTTGTCGTATGAAGTAGCATCGGTGGCGATGACCTGTTTGAAGGATCCGAAGATCTTGTCAAAGTCACCAGCAAGAGCAGTGGCCAAAGCAACGAGAACTTCCAAAGCACTACCGTACAATACAGAGTCTGCTTCAGAAGAGTCAACCTCCTCATCGTCAGCAACTTCCTCATCATCCAAAGTTTGGCAGAGATGCTCACCCTTGATGATGGTCATGACATCAGAACAAAGCTTCTCCAGACTGGAAGAGTTACCGTTATCCATGATAATTATTGGTCCATACTTGAAAAGCAACTCAGTGATACAGTCCAAGATGGCTGAGACCATTGCAAACTCATACTCCTCAGACAGACTGTCAATAGACAGCTGTCTTGCCTGAGAGATCACAGCCAAAGCTTGTGGGCTGACGTAGGAACCAGATGGTGCTCCCTTTGGATACTTCTTAGACTCAATCTCGGCAGACAAAACGGACTCAACAACCCTCCAGAGAGAAGTCAATGCAGTCTCTCTCATACCGTAGGAGTCCTGAGCTTGCTCAGTCAAAACAGTGACAGACTTCTCCACGTATGGGTGGAACAACTCTTTGGTACCCAAAGCCAATTCGGCCAAAGCGATGGCTGCAATCTCCTTTTCAATGGTGATACCTGTGTGAACCTGGAATTTGTCCTCGAGATCCTCTCCCTCATCTCCAACATTCTCAGTTTCATCTTCATCCTCAGGGTCACCGAGACTGAACTCTTCCTGCTCCAAGCATTTGTAGATTTGTGGCATAATGTTTGGCAAGAATGGTGCGAAATCCTTACCGTAGACCTTGGCCATGTTGGAGATGAAGGCGAAACCAGCTTCTCTCAATCTACCAGAGTCAGACTGGATAGAGGCGTAAGCAGCATCGATCAATGGTTGGGCAAATTGGGCAAAAGCCTCAGATTTGACAGCTCTGGCCATGGTGGAGATGTTCTCGAAAGTCAGAGCTCTCAACTCAATGTCGTCCTCAGACATACCCTCAACAACGGCAGCATCCTTGATATATGGCTCCAAAGTCTCAACTGACTTGGAGAAGTATGGAACAAAGGCCGAACCGGCAGCATAAGCAGTGGAGCCGATGGCAGAGACAATGATGGCTCTTAACTTGGAGTTATCAGTAACCTGCAACATGTGGAACAACTTGTTCATCAGAGGCTCCATGTACTTGTTGATGGCTTCGATAGCCATGTACTCGATCAAGGCATCCAAAGAGATACAAGCGTACTTGTAGACAGTGGCATGAGTGGCAGAGTCAATGATGGTGATGATCAACGGCAAGAGCTGCTCGTAGTACTTGGACATGTACTCCTTCAATTCGGTAATCAGTTGAGACAGAGCACGCAAAGCAGCAACTCTCACGATCAGTTCAGAGTCCTCAAGACCTGCAACCAGGGCTGGGATGATCTTTTCGAGCTGTGTGGTGTAGTAGTCAGGAGCACCAACTGCGGCAACACCCATAGCCAGAAGACCAGCTCTTCTCTCGAACTGGTTGGCAGAACCAAGCATATGTGGCAATTGCTCGAAGATGGTGTTGACAATTTGGGAAGGTGGGAGCTCGGAGGCGCAGATGGCGACAAGTCTCAGAGCCAAAGAAGCTGGATCGGACTCCTCGTTCTCGTTCTCGTCGTCATCGTCGTTCAACTCAGCCTCAATATCAACCTCACCAGAAGCGATCTTGAGAGCAGCCAAGGTGATGTCCTTACCGACCTTCTTGGAGGACAGTCTGTTCTTTCTGAAGGTGACAGCAGAGGAGAGGAACTGGATGGCGTAGTTTCTGATTTCCTCCTCGACATCAGCGTTCATGGCAATCTGCGTCATGATCTGGATGAGCGCAATGATGTTGTCACCAAGCAGCTTTGTCTCCAGGAGCAGCAAGTCGTTGAATGTGTTGAACACCTGCTTGGCATGGACCGGGTCGCCTGAGGCGATAACCTCCTTCAGGACCTCAACCATGGTTGGAATGGAGTTCTGGACTTTGTTGACCAGCTGAGGATTCTCCTTGTAGTATCCCTCAGCGATAGCGGCAGAGACACCAAGACAGAGCACAGAGTAGATTCTGATCTCGACGGAGGACTGGTCAGTAGCAGTCTTTGTGAAGAGGTCAAGGAAGTCGCCGATGTTCTGGCCCAGCTCAGCGATTCCGTTCTCCAGAAGGGTGAAAAGAATGAACACGGCGGTTTCCTTACCAGTGACGCTGGAATCATCGGTGGAGGCCTGGATGAGAATAGGGAAGATCTCGCTCCATCTGCCTTCCTCGAACTCAAGTTCAGCCACGGCGGCAATGATTCTGGCGATTTGGTGACGGATGTTCTTGACGGACTCGACGAAAGCGCTCTTCAAGATGGACTCCTTGATCTGGGACTGTGTTGCTGCATCGAGAGCCTCCCAGTGCTTGGCGACAAGCTTTCTAGCCTCAACGGAGGCGAGGAAACGAGTCTGCTCAGCCTGGTTGGTCTGAACAATCTGGAGCAAAGCTGGAAGGGCAGCTGGCTGAGTGTAGTACTCAGTGGAGAGCTTGTTGGTAGCGGCTTTGATGACCGCAGAGTCAGGTGTGGCGACCTGAACAAGAAGCTGCTCAAGCTCAGCAACGAAGTTTGCGTCCATGTTCTGTACGGTTGGCAGCTGTGTTCAGACTCTTCAAAGGATGAGAGAAAGAACGGAATGTCTATTGAGAACTCATCGCGCAGGATACAAGAAATTTTTTTGGCGGTAGGGCCACGCACCGGTTGAGAGCGGGAAGCGAAGTCCGAGAGAAGCGCACAAACGTGGCCACACAACCTGGTATCAGTCGCCTGTTGCTATTGGCCAATCAAACTCAATCCATCAAAGCTTCAGACAGTGATATAATCGGAGTAATTGGTGGAAACAGCGTGACAGAAGAGCGTCGTGGATACTCCAGCTCCGCGAACATGTCCTATGCGCACAGAACATCCAGACACCACGCTGCCCACACTCGCCCGTACGCTGAAGGCGATGCTATAAGCCAGAGAGATAGAACGAGGATTCGGGGTCAATTAGACATCCCCAAAATCCCAATGCCAAGTATTGCGGTGAAAGAGCCGGATGAGCCTGCTGGCGAGGTTCCAGAGCAGAAAGAGCTCCCGGAGCTCACCCTCGCTAACGTCCTCGGAGACATCAAGCAGGGTATTATCTATCTAATCTTCGATCATGAGTTCAACATCTTTGTGATTCCGTGTATGGTGGTCGCTGAGTCGATTATTTGCAAGGCTGTGAGGGCGATGGTGCCTTACACGGAAATCGATTACACCGCCTATATGGAGCAGATCAAGCTTATCAAGGCCGGTGAGCTGGATTACGAGAACATCTACGGGGGAACAGGGCCTCTTGTATACCCAGCAGGTCATGTTTGGCTCTACAGAGCGATGTATTGGCTCACCCAGGACACGAAGTACATTGAACTTGGACAGGGTCTTTTCGGTTGGCTTTACGTTCTCAACCACTTTCTGGTGATGATGGTTTACTATAACATGCAGTGTCCACCGTGGGTTCTTTACCTACTTTCGATCTCCAAAAGACTTCACTCGATCTATGTCCTCAGAATGTTCAACGATTGCTTCACTACTTTCTTTGCCGTTATCACTGTCCTGGCTTTGCAATATGCTGGTATCACCAAGAAGTGGCTCTCTACCCTTTCTAAGACGTTGACCAATCTCATTGCACCATTCTTCTACGGACTGGCCATCTCGACCAAAATGAATGCACTTCTATATTTACCAGGGGTACTTCTTGTGACATATTTCTTGAATGACGAGGTGCTGGCCTCTCTTATAGTCCCATTGGGAGTTATTCTTGCGACGAATGTTGCTCTAGGATATGAGTTTTTGTTCAATGGGAAGGTCATCAGAGATTCATACTTTGCTGGTGCGTTCAACTTCAAGAGAAAGTTCCTGTACGAATGGACTGTCAATTGGAGATTCTTATCAGAAGATACCTTCCTTGATGATGGGTTTCACAAACTCCTTCTCGGGATCCAGATTGGCCTGTTGCTCTTCTTCCTCTTTACGAAATGGATAACACCAAAGGTTACCGGCAAGTCCATTGTTCAGCTTATCAAGGATGGTCTCAAGGTGTTTACTCCAACCCTCCACCCTGGAAATGTAATCAATACCCAAGCAGGCCCTCGTTATATTGCTGGTGTCTTGATGGCCTCAAACTTCATCGGCGTCATTTGCTCGAGAAGTTTACATTACCAGTTCCTTTCATGGTACGCTTGGACATTCCCTTATCTTCTTTCATCAAGTGGTGTTAACTTTGTAATTGCAGGAGTTGTGGCAGCTATTCATGAGTGGTGTTGGAATGTCTACCCATCTACTGTGGAAAGCTCATTGACCCTTCTTGCAGTTAACACTCTTGTTTTGATAGGCTACTGGGTTTCTTCCGATACTCCCCTACTGGCTGGACGTGTAGATGCTGGAAAGAAGAGAGATTAAGGATATTCGTACGAATTATGACTTGGTGTGGTTGTGCCAAAGATAATTAGAAATTAGAGTCTATCACGTACTGATCAGTATAACAAAAAAGACTACGTAATCTTCAATAAATCATACCTGTAAACAGCATTATATAAAAAACCAAAACGTATGGTACTTAAGCTCAACAATCAAATTACGTACAATTCAACTTACAATAGAAAAAAAAACCCACACTCTTACTTTGAGGTAGACAACCTGCGAAACGTACAACACAAACAAGGAAGACAACCCAAGATAAATAAAAGGTCACTTTGGAGAATGAGAAAGAACATTCCCACAAACAAAATGAAGAACCAAGCACAAGAATCATAACGGACATAAGACAACAAACCATCACCATAGCAAAATTCACTCCGTGGCTTCAACACTGTCTCTCCAATAACTATCGAACCCCATATCTGGACCGTCAGCGTTGAGGAAAGTTTCCAAGTTGAAGTCACCATCACCAGATATATCATTAGAGAAGTCAGACAGAGCAAAGTCGGTGTACAATTCCTGACCAATTGGATGGGCACCATTCATAGCTTGTCCACCCAAAGCCTCATCGATACCTGTCTCATTCTTGACATCGTGAGAGTCGGTGAGCATAACTTCGCCATTATTGATCGCATTCTCAGAGTTAGGCGGGGTCAGCTGGGACGTATTGGAAGGCGTATCCTTGTCTTCTTTTGTCAACTTATGTGGTGGAACGGTAGTGGCACTCTTCTTGAGGTTAGCAGAGATTGATGTTGGTGGGTTTGGCGTGAGTGGGGTTGTTGGTGTAGGTGGTTCAGAGTTGTTACCTCCACTGGAAGCTTTCTTTCCTTTTCTTCTTGAAGCAACAGATTTCTTACGACCACCGGAGGCAGCTGGGACCGTTGGCCCACTTACTGCTGGCGAGCCAGTATTTGGGGTAGGGGCATCCTTGGTACTCTTTGGAGGTGGCATCTTCTTCTGCTTTTCCTTCTTGGACTCACTCGGGGTGGTATCTTTCTTGGAAACGTTAAGCATTTTCTTGTTCTCCCTCTCCAGAAGTAACAGCTGCATCTGATAGTCGTGCAAGGCACCAGTACCTCCATTACCAGAAGTAGTAGATTCCTTATCAGTTTGATTGACAAGTGGAGAAGGTATATTAGCAGCTGTAGTGCCATTCTTGGTGGTTGTAAGTGGAGATGGGTGGTTACTCTCACGACCATTGTGTGGAGATCCGGTCAACGGGGAGTTCTTGCTTGATAAGTCATCCAGCTTCTGTTTCTTGTTCGGGCTGGTAGCGCCCCTTTGAGGCCCATTAGGACCAGGTGCTGAAACCTGTTGTTGAGCTCCTTGAGGACCGTAGTGTACACGTCCATTAGCATTGACCCCCATCGGGGCCTTGAACTGCTGCTGTTGCTGCTGCATAACAAACTGCTGTTGTCTGAGCTGGTTCATCTGGAACTGTGCTTGGGCTTGTTGGACTCTGGCAAAGTTTGGAGGCACACCACCCATAACAGCAGGCATGTTTCTCTTTTGGCCAGCAAAGAGTTGATTCTGCTGTTGTTGGAATTGCTGTTGAACTTCTTGTTGTTGCGGAGATGGTTGTAATGTCTGATGTGGACCCATGATGAAGGAGCCGTCTGGCTGTTGGGCCATTGTAGCATGCGGTTGTTGGTTGAAGTTACCCATAGAAGAGGCACTAACACCATCAATTGGTTGCTGGAACTGACCGAATTGACCAGGGAACTGTTGCTGCTGCTGCAACGGAACTTGTTGATGAGGTGCCATAGGCGTAGTACCTGATGGACCAGTACTTACAGGAGTCGAGGAAGTTGCCCCGCCTCCACTGACTAGACCATTCTCAGACTGCATAACTGCCCGTTGCGGCGTAGGCTGGCTCTGTGGTGTAGGAGCCCCAATCGGAGTGATACCTCCACCTGGATGTGCCTGTGAAACAATAGTACTTGGATGTGGTTGTTGGGGAGTTGGCTGAGTATGCCCCTGGCCTTGGACTGGGACCTGCTGACCGTATGGGTGAGGGGACTGACCGGCCATCATTTGATGTTGCTGCTGGTATTGTTGTTGGATGAAGTACTGCTGTTGCTGTTGCTGTTGTGGTTGAAGTCCTGCAGCGGCAGCGGCAGCGGCCTGGGCGTGGGCAGCATGGAACGTCGAGTTACGAAGGGCATGCTCTTTATGTTGTCTCAGCAGCTGCATCTGGTAGTACTGCTGTGCGTTTTCAGAGCCGCCACGATGTGTTCTGGCGTTGAAGACGTCCCAGAAGATCTGCCACCATTCGTAGAGGAAACCTTGTGGGGCATCCAGGGAGATAGCCAACGGGAGAAGCTCCTTCTGTGGTGGGCGTTTGATGGCCTTCGATGTAGGGGCACCGGTAGGTATATCGGCCTCTTTGACAAAGCTCTGTGCAGTTTGCGGGAGGGAGGATTTTATGAGGAAGTCGTAGACGTAAGCGTTGAGAAGCTGTTTCGAGTTGGTGGACTTCAAATCGTTCACATAGCGGCTATCCTGGCCAACACCCCCAATACCACCAAGGGCACCCTTGTTGGGGTTCGGTGGTGGATTGTTCATAGCAGCAAAGTTGGGCACGTGAGATTGAGTGTTGTGGGACCTCTGGTGTGGCAGAACTTGGCGGTGGGAGTACAAGCTGAGTCTACCTGAGGCGGTGTGTCGAACGTGGGCGATAACCACGAAAAGTCAGATGTTGTGGGCACGGGACACGCAATCGGGCAATGTGCGGGATCTGTGAATGGGAAAGCCGTCAGAAGTGTGTGAACGGGCTTCAGTGTGGGTGGAAACAGAACGGATGGGACTGTCTGAAGAAAAAGCGCCGGCGCTCTGGTGGATTATCTGGGCTGGACCAGCACAATTTTCTGTGTAAACGCGCTCCAGTTGTGGGTGGCCGTCGGCAGAGGACTCTGAATGCTAGGGCTGCTTGTACAGGTACGTGCTGGGGCAGGACTAGCGATAAATCGAGTGCTCGTTATCCTCTGAGCTCTGGTTGTGCGGGTGGTTGTGAGGGGCGGGGGTTTAGTGTGTGATATTTGTGTTGGTGTATTCGTGCGATCCACGAAAAGGACGCCGGTCGCTAGAAGCTCAGTTTCTTTTGCTGGCACCGGCAATTTTTTGCGAGCTCCCGGTTCGCGCACGCACGGGCTCCGGGAGGGGAGCGTAGGCAGAGCGCCGCGAAGTCTAGGCAGGAACCGCGCGAGGGCGTAGGCAGGGCAGTTCTCATTTAGGCAGGGCGCCGGCAAGGTTCTTTCCAGCGCCCATTTGACAGGAACAGAACGTCATATTGCGATAAGGAATCCCACCACGACGGCTGAGGGTTCCTTTAAATTGGAGGTTCTAGGACGTGGACAGATGTGCAGCATAGTTTCTGTAGACGCAATAGTGGCTCATCCACTGTCCACGTGTGTATTGAGTGTCGTCGGCCAGAGAGTTTAAAGCCGCCGCAATAAAGGTCCGGGTGATACCAGCTTGTGACTGTTATTACGCCCGTGATCTGCACTCCGGTCCCATCCCCACAAAGAGAGTAAAGCGAGTAAAGGCTTGAGGACGTATTTATACCAATTGAGAGACAGATCGCAATATTTTAAGCTATGAGCCGAAGAAATGTGACTTTTCAGGCAGAGTTGGGTCTTCCAGCCGATTAATTGTTTGGGGGAAGGGTGGTTGGTGGAAAGCGCACACGTATGCACTTCTAATTCCAAAGAAGTATTTTTCGCGGCGCGCAGAGAGGGGCGGGTAACACGCAGAAAAACTAAACGTCGGTAGGAGCAACACTGAAGAACCTGGTGGGGGTTTACCACTGAGACCACCAGACGCAGAAGTCCCGATAGAAACCTCTCAACTGTATGACAGCCCTTTCAGTTGGTGATTTGGGGAATCTGGTGAAGGGGGGACACTCTGGGGCCTCTCACCACCTTTCGTGGTGGTGATTTATTTAGCAGGGGCACACTCGCAGGTACGCATTCCGCTGTCCATCCAGTCCTTCAATGTCGAACTTGGCCTTCATTTCCAGGCACAGTTGTTTTAATTATGTCTATTAAGCTCTTTCTCTTACCCCAGTTGCTTATTCGTCGTTAGACAAATCCTGGCTTACTCTGAGGGAGCATAGGGGCAAGATGACTACATTTCATCAGCAACAGTCTAACACTAGCAGTTTTGTTCATAAAAAGACAAAGAACGTGGGCAACGAACTGGCTCGGTTAGATAACAGTGTTCTATTGAAGAACTTGTTGTAGCTGTGGAGGATTTTTGCGCCGATTACCTTTCGCCGCAAAGCTCGTTATATAATCAATCAATAACCGCTGCCGGCTGGTTCCTGAGTCAAGGTGCGCAGAAGATCAACACTACCTGCATGACAATAACCTGTCAACTAATTATGATTGGTGCGACTTAAAATATGCGCTGCTCCCACCGCTAATACACCAAGTACTAGGCGCTTTAAGGCTGTATTTCTGGCTATGAGTCAGCCAATCAAAATGGTCTAGACTGTTGTCCTTGACGTTTCACATAATAAGTTAGGATAGCCCAGGCGTTCCTTCGCCGATTGCCGCCAAAGCTTTCAGCAGGGACAGGCGCGGAACCGGATATTATGGCGCGGCCAGGTTCATGACCATGAACTGCGGACAACTTTCTGGTCTCTTGAAGGAATCAGGCGTGCTTTAGTAGCAGGAAAAAGATACATAGCTGATAAAAAAGCAAAGTATAGTCAAGACATTGTGACCACTACTGTTGAGTTTTCCGGCGAACTCTGCATGCGCACGAGCTGAGCTGTATGCAGAAAGAATTAAAGGCCCGTCGATTGATAACATTGGACTCTAAATAGCATAACAAATTAACTGGTGTAGTATTTATCAACAACAGCACGCATGTCCTTCAAGGTTAATAGACCAACGAAAAAGCCATCCCGGCAGAAGATGACAAGCCTTGGTTTCATTTTGGTAAAGATCTCTAACAAAGTTGGTAGGGGGAGATCTGGGCTGAGAATGACATGGCCATGTTCAACAAGATGAGACAACCGGAGAACATCAGCATCTAGCAAATGGACTGGGCGGAAAGCTACCTTCTTCTGAGGGTCATAATCAGCAGAAGCTCGAATTTGTAAGTACTCATCCTGTAGATCAGCGATACTCAACCATCCAAACAAGCGTGGCTGCTCCCTGTTCTCCAAGATAGGAACGCCTTGATATTTGAGATCGAGTACGTGCTCAAGGTCACCAACGGTAGTACTGTCCTCAAGATATATGGCATCAATTTCAGATGATGTCTTCATCAAATCTGATGCTTTTATTAATGGAAGTGCAGTATTGACCTCGAACAAGTAGGGATATTTGAAAAACTTGATCCATTGATCGTAACAATTGAGAGAATCATATTTGTCATTGGTCCAACGAGCAACAATAACTGTAATCATGATAGGTAAGACGTATGTCAGGGCCCCAGTGAGTTCAAACACTGTCACAACAACCCAAACTGTCATTTTTGTGGAGCCAGCCAGGAAAGCAGCAGATCCAACAACAGCGTAAGCTCCCGGTGAAATGCATAGTTCTGGAGTTGTCTGGCAGAGATCAGTTAGGAAAGGGGAGATCTTTTGAATCTCTTCGATTGCAATGCCCAAGGCACGACCGAAAAGTGCACCTATAGCCAGCGAAGGCATGAGGACACCTGCAGGCAATATGGTACCAAATGTATAAGAAGTCAGTAGACTTGCAACGACACCACTGGTAATGAGCAAAGCAATGCTATATCCGCTAGCAGCAGAGCATAAGCCTCCAATAACGTTTTCATCAACAGTTTTACAGTCTTCATACATTCTTCGAATGAGGATTGTCAAAGGTAGTCTTGGGAAAACAAGTGGATAACACACAACACTCGTAACAAGTGCCAGACAAACAATTTCCAGATATTCATACTTGGTACCACGAGAAACAATGTGCTCCTTTCTCATATGTGCAAACTTCATGTTTATGATACTGAATGCTCTTCCATACAGACCACCGAGAACACCGAGGAGAATGAACCCAGGCAGTTCGATGCTCAGCCACTGATTATGCATATCGACAAAGATATTGATACCCTCTTTGAAGGCATTGAGCACAACAACACCAGACATAGCACAGAAGAACGATGTCCACATTTTATCACTTGGATTAAAGTATGATGTCAGTTGCTCTAACGTGAAGATAACACCAGATATTGGGGCGTTGAAGGCCACAGAGATACCAGCAGCGGTGGCCGCAAGCAGAAGTTCACGACGCTTGGCCTCACTTTGATCGAGTATTGGGAAGAGTTTGATGAGCATTTCCGCACAACAACATGCAATATGAACAAGGGGGCCTTCCTTACCGATCCAGAGATTTGAACTGACACCCAGTGCCAGTCCAAAGAGTTTTTTGAGCATGACTTTATCTGATAAACAACCTTCAAGCACCACACCACTGATGATGGTTTTCATTTCTGCGATACCCGAGGTTCTTACGAAGTGTGTGTCCTTGACAACAAATACAGCAGCACCGGCCAGCATAATTGATGTGATGATGAAGACGAGGTACTTGTAGATAAAATTTCCAGTGGCAGACTCATCAAGTCCTATCAACTGGTTCCAAGTGGCCCAGTTTTCACACAATGCAGAGTCATTGACCGTTGATGAGTCCATAGTACAGCATCTATTCTTTGTCATGTAAAATCCATCTCGACAGACACCGTCTTTAAGGTCTGTGACCCACTCGTAACTGTAATCTAGCGAACTGGTGAGGACACCAATAAGGACACCTGTACCAATCAAAACAATCCAGCGGGAGAATTTTCGGGTGTACTTATTCCATCTTGAGCTTTCATCAGCAACAATCTTCAGCTCACGATCACGTTCATACTCGTAAGCCCACTCAATTGAGTCGAAATGCCTGTAGTTTTTACGTCGCAGTGAGACGTGGTGGAGGGATCTTGGCTCGTCTGCAGCGTCGTAGTGGATGATGGGAATTCCTTCCCACCGCGTATCAGACATTGACCTGTAATCTCTCATAACTTAACGGAAATCTGACTCTACAGGAATGCCTGTAGCTTGGAATTTCAGAGCTTGGAGGGAGGTCGATTAAGTAAATACTGGCGCGGAGGTGAAGGGGGAAGGGTGTGGTGTCCGGGTTTCTCTCAGCAGAAGCCAAAAATTTGTAAACAAAACGCGAATGGAGCTCATCAACAACATAGATCGGCTAATCAGCTCGTCGACAAAAAGGGTGCTCAGATTATCAACACCACTCTCAACACACGGAAAACACGGTGAGACACCAACATGTCTTTCTTCTCGAAGCCAGCGACCTCGACCGCCAATGCTACGCAAGGCACTGAGGCAGACCTCGCCAACGACATTATTGTCCAGAACCCGCCTGAAGACTCCATCAGTGATATGGCGTTCTCGCCACAAGCAGACTTCTTCTCTGTTGCTTCCTGGGACAAGAAGGTTCGTATCTATGAGGTTTCAGCTAATGGAACTACGGAGGGGCGTGCTCTATACGAGCATGACGCCCCAGTGCTCACCACTAGATGGACTTCTGATGGTACAAAGGTGATATCTGGTGGCTGTGACAAGCAAGTCAAGCTGTACGATGTCCAAAGTGGCCAAGCACAACAGATTGGTGCTCATGATGCTCCTGTGAGAAGTGTCAGATTCGTTGAATGCGGCCCCGCCAATACGCCCGTTGTTGTTTCCGGTTCATGGGACAAGACATTGAGATACTGGGATACCAGAACACCAAACCCGATCGCAACAATACAACTTCCAGAAAGGGTATACACCATGGACTCATCACAAAAGTTGCTTGTCGTTGGCACTGCTGAAAGACACGTTTGTATCATAGACCTTAACAACCCACAGCAAATTTCCAAGCAAATCATGTCTCCGTTGAAATGGCAAACAAGATCCATTGCCTGCTACCCAGCGGGTAATGGTTACGCCCTTGGTTCGATTGAAGGAAGATGTGCCTTCCAGTATATTGACGATGCTGAACAGTCCAGTTACGGCTTCACGTTCAAGTGCCATCGTCGTCAAGAAACGAAAGCTGGTCGCACAGAGAACCATATCTACACTCTTAACTCTATCTGTGCCCATCCGTTATACGGAACATTCGCTACTGCCGGGTCCGACGGCTGCTTCCACTTCTGGGATAAAGACTCCAAGCATAGATTGAAGGGATTCCCATCACTGGGCGGCCCCATCAGTGCTGCTGCATTCAACAGAACAGGTTCCATTTACGCTATTGCTGTTTCCTACGACTGGAGTAAGGGCCACCAGTTCAACACCCCACAGCACCCGAACCTCATCAGACTTCACCCAACCAAGGACGAGGAGGTTAAACAGAAGAATAAGAGACGCTGATGTGTACTCGGTAGTTAATGAAAGGGTTTGGCTAACAAAACTGTAGCGCTATGACGTCAATATCCCAAAGTGGAAATTTCCGCATTCGTCGATTTCTGATTGTTTGTTTTTCTTTTGCGCTCGAGAGCCGGTTGCTCGGGAAGCGGCGGAGCCCTCGAGAATTTCGCGGGAGGCCGAGCATGATCAAGGTGCAAATCTGCCCTCCACACAACACTCACCATTTCCTCATAAGCTCTTTTCCAAGTTTGCAGAATAAAACTAGCAAAATACACTCGTTCATTACATCATGGAGCCCTCTCTTCCTCAGAAGGACACCAAGCGTGAAATGATCGTCACTCCTTTTGCAAACCAGCTGTATGGTATGTTTTTTTTGTTCTGCAGCCTACACAGGCACACCCAGGATCCAACTCACTAACAACCCTTCGCAGATATTGACAAGGCTCTCTTCGAGTACCGGTACAGAAAGCAGACCCAGCAGCACCACTATGTTAACGGTAATGGTAACGGTAAATTTGGTTCCCAGAGCTCTCAACGTGGCTTCTCTCAGCAGTGCCGCCCAAACCAGCACCAGTACTACAACCCGCAAACTCAGGCACCGCAACAGAACTACGGCATGAAGTCTGGTGTCCCGATGGCTTCTCGCACATCTCCATTGTGTGCTGTTCAACAGCACTACGGCCAAGTCTCACAGAAAATCGCCCCACAGCAGCAATACGGGGCCTTACAGTCCCAACAGGCCATCAACATGGGGTCTCAGGCCCCTCAGCAGTACTACGGGCTGGCTAATGCTTCTGTTGTTGCTCGCTCGCCGGACAGTTTCGTTGAAGGCATTGGTGGCTCGTTGTACACCTCTTCCTCGAACAGCAAGTGTGACGGATTTTCATTGAACTTGTCTTCCTCTATCTCTTCTGGCGGTGGCTCTACTTCCTCCTATACGTCTTCTGACTACGAGTCGCAGCAGAAGGTCTCTTCCAACGTGGGTTACCCCGCTTTGTTGGAGAGCAGTTTCAAGGTTTCTCAGGGTGGCATCAGTATGGCCAACGAAGGTAATGGTTTCGAGTCGATGTCCACGGTTGCTAATAATACCAGTCGTGGGTGGCTGAATATTTGGGGTAATGACATGTCCGTTTGGAGTTGAAAGAGTTGGTGTCTCCAAAGGAGTCATACATCTCTTACAACCTAGATATGCATGGTTTGGTTTGGTTGGGTTTGTATTCTTTTTCTTTGTCATTTCGGTTTTTTAGTGTCATGTTTGGTGCTGTGGTGTGTTGCAGGTATGGACTTGGTTGTTTGGAAAACGCATATTCTATCTGTGTTTTGTTTTACGCTTCACCGGTGTTTGTACCATTTTTCCTCCAGTTTTCGTATATCAGATATCTAAAGCTGTTGGTATGATATATGGTATCCCGTTTATGTTATCGCATGCTATGCACTCTTTTTGTTTTTTCCCTTGGATTGGTTAGAAGAACAGCCCTTTTGGTGGGTATTTTTGTCATATGATCGCAGTGGTGGATTGTTTAAAAAGCTTTTGGTTGGACATGCAGCGAATATAATGTCGCTGTACACTTTGTTATACGTCACGATGTGAGTGTTGTGGAATTTTAATATATTCTCAGTGCTCTATAAATTAATGTTTTTGTAGCAGGGAACATAACAGTACAGTTGCCATTATAACGGTCCTCTCTTGCGATGACATGTGGTGATGAAAGCACTTGTGATAATGTGCGTCAGCTCAATGGTCATGATGAAAAGTCAAGATTGATTCGAGATGTCAACTAGATTGTAGTGGTGTCTTTTGAAGAACCAATCAGAGACTTGGACGTGGGTGACCTGGAGTTAAATTAGTTCTGCTCAGATCCACCAGTAAGAAGTCTCCAGAAATATCACGGCAGACACAAAAGTGGCTGATAACGAGAATTTGATAGCAGTTCTCTGAGTACCAATGTTAAGTCGTGTCAAGCATCAGCAGATGCTTCAGGAATATTACTCACTAGCCGAGTTCAGACGATGTTTTATCATAATAATTGTCACAGTAAGCATTGACACAAAAAAGATAGCTGTCTATAAGTCCACCCTCGGATATGGCAGCGCGAAACCTCAAGTTCCGGGGTCAAAGTTACCCGCCCGCTAGAGCACCACGAAAAAATCGAGTTCCAGTACAAAGGTAAACAAAGGACGACAGGCGAGATCTTTACCACCCATTGATTGCCTCAGGTCTTGACCAATTCGCATCATGCAGAGTAAGTGCAAATTATATCAGTTCTGTGCGCCCTTTTGTATTCTCAAAGGGGAGGCACGTGGACCACACTATCGTTGGCTCTGTTGGCTCGATGCACACACAGATCATTAGAGGTATCGGGCCAAACAAGAAAAGCTGTCTATCGTCGAACCACACTAACATAGAAAGCAGTGTCCAAGTTATCAACGCCACTCAGAGGTAGGGTATTTGACCCGTCACCTAGCCAGGGGCTCACACCTCAGGCTGCGACTGCACCACCGTTGACAGGAAACAGTAATGACTTCTTGACTATTGGTGAGGTGGACACGAACCAACCACTCGAGTTGGCGAGCCAGTTCGTTGATGCATCTCTGCTACGCGACAAGACTACGCCGGTTCTTGAGGACAGCTCCTTCCATGGAAAAGCTGTTGACTACAACTTCAGCAACGAGGTTGATGGTCTAGGAGCATTCACGCCCTTTGTCAAGCAAGAACTGATTACAATCCCAGACGAGATCCTGTCCCAGTACAACAAGGTGGAAACTGTGGGCTCTATGGGTATCTTCCCCGAAATCAACAGAGCATGGGTTATCATTGACAATAAGCTCATTCTTTGGAACCTTACAAGAACATCGGAGTTCCAGAGTTTTGAAGACATCCCGCATACGATTCTGAAAGTTGAGCTAGTCAAACCGAAGCCAAACACATTTACAGAGGCCATCAACTACCTACTGATTATTTCCACTCCGTCAGACATTCATATTCTTGCTCTGTCCTTCTCCAACAACACTTTGGACTTGTACAACACCCACATGTCTGTGCCTACGCAAGGCTTGAGTGTTGACCAATTTGCTGTTTACGAGAAGACAGGCCAAATCTTCTTCACTGGATCGGGGGATGGAACACATATTTGGGAACTCCAGTACTCGAACACTGCTGACTGGTTCAACAAAAAATGCAGCAAACGGTGCCTGACGAGATCGGCCGTGTCAAGCTTGGTCCCAGGATCTTCCATTTTGAACAGCATCAGCAATTTTCTCAGTGATGAGCCAACCAACGAGACAGTGGTTCAAGTGAAGGTGGACAACTCCAGAGGTATCATCTACACCTTGTCTGACAAGTCACATATCAGAGCTTACAAAATCAGTGATACTGGCTCGATCGATTCACCATCTGTCGTCACACCCAAGCACGTTCAAAGCTACACCAGAACATCAACTGCTAAGTCCTCTCCGCTGTTGAATGACAAGTACCTGAAGATTGTGAATATTGATGTTGTTACAAGACATGAGAATGAAGACCTATTTTTGGTTGCCATTACTCTTGCCGGGTGCCGACTTTATCTCAATGGCTGGTGTTCTACCCATTCAGTTTCGACTTTGAGAGTGGAGAGTGTTAAGTTCCCCCCAACGAAGATTACCAACGAAGATATTGCAGCTGAACAGACAAAGTACAAGGAGAAAGAAGCTACCAGAGCTCCATCCATGTTTGCTCCCTCAGCAAAAGACCAGACAGAGTTGCCAAGTCAACTGATGTACCAGAAAAAGTCTGGAGTATTGTATCAGACTAAGGCTGCCAGTAAAATTCTTTCTCCAGGAATCTTCTTTGATGTTGTCCAAAAGGAAGGCCAAGAAGAACACAAACTTTTCGTTTCCGTGCCAGATTATGGTGTTTTGAAGTACCATAACAAGTATGCCGAAAATGCCACCTTCTTGGACATCCAAGGCAAGATCCACCAGATTGTTCAACTGTCCCCAACGTTCAACGCCACTGACAGGCCAAGAGGCTACGCTAACGAGTTTGCCACACAATACACCAAGGGGAACTTCGAGGTTGCTGTTCTTACAAACACAAGCCTTGTTGTCTACCGTTACAGAACACCAGACCAGATATTTGAAACTTTGACTGACGATTTTACACCATTCGTTACGAAGTATGGTCTCATGGAGTCTGCTTCCACTGCTCTCTATGTGACCTGCAAGTTTAGCCTTCCAAAGACTATTCGATCTAATGCTTTCAACTTTTTCACTGTTGGCATCCCAAACGTTGTTGATTTTAAGCCAACTTACAAGGCTGGACTAACATCATCCTCAATGATTACTTCTGTCCTCGCATCCAAGTCACAAACCACCCTTTCATTCCAGAATGTCATCCTTAGTCCAAGATTCTATGGTATTGTGACTCTGCTTGGAAGATTGTTCCGTGACATTTGGGATCAAAAGGT
Source organism: Petasospora mississippiensis (assembly GCA_030581715.1). Lineage (NCBI taxonomy): Eukaryota > Fungi > Ascomycota > Saccharomycetes > Phaffomycetales > Wickerhamomycetaceae > Petasospora > Petasospora mississippiensis. The sequence continues at coordinate 12,207 of JAKTVV010000001.1, read as the reverse complement.
TTTCAACATCTCGAAGGAGATCAAATTTGACAAGAACAACTCTGTTATCAAGACATCTGTCTTTGAAAATGAATTCTTAGATGCTGTGAATATCGACCAGGGTAACTTGGAGTTCTTCCTCTCCTCCATCTCTGTCTTGAATGAATTCTTCCAGACTTATGGTAATACCATTGCTTGTTTCGTCCCACCAAGCTTCAACAACAGAAACTTTGACAAAACGGAGGAGTTCTGCAACCAAGCCGAGAATCTCGCCATCAACTCAGTCATCAGACTCGTCATCTCCATCAAGGAAGCACTTTCGTTCCTTGTCGTGTTGATCAAAGAAGGGACGGATGATGCTAATGGTGACAGACTCAAAGACATTTTCAAGTATTTATCCTTAGATGTTCAATCATCACTCTCCAAGTTGACCTTCAAGGACATCTTTGCACCAAATGACAGTACCAAGAATCTGATCAAGGAGATCTTGTCGTCCATCATCAACAGAAGTATGGCCCGTGGTGAGTCCATTGAGTACATTGCTAAGGGTCTCCAAGAACGCTGTGGTACTTTCTGCTCTGCCAATGACGTTGTCGGTTTCCGTGCTATTGAACATTTGAGAAAAGCCAAAGAAATTGGCTTCAAAGATTATGACGGTTTGAACTACCATTTGAGTCGTGCTATTGAACTCTTTGAGGCTATCAACAATGAGATTAGTTTGGAGAAGTTGAAAGAGTCCATTGATATCATGGTTGGCTTGAATGATTTCCCTCGTGCTATAAAGTTTGCCTTGAATATATCTGCCGGTATTGATCAGGGTAATTTGGCTGCCCAGTATGCTGCTGATGGTAAGATGGCAAATGACGAGAGAAAGAAGTATTACGAGAAGAGAAAGGACATATTTGAGCTCGTTTTCCACTTGCTCGTTCAAGTTGATAAGCTTGCATTGGAATCAAGTGTTTACCAAGATAATGAGGATGCAACCAGAGTGTTCGATTCTTCTCTGAGTCCAGTAACAGACTTTGCTCAACTTCGTAACTTGAGTTATGAGACTGCTTTCAAATTTGAGGACAAGCTTTTCCACTATGAGCTGTACGATTGGTTCATCTCACAGGAGGTTAGTGAAAGGCTGCTAGAGATCGATACCCCATATGTTTTGGGATATTTGGAGGAAAAGTCCGCTGGGTCTTTGGAGATCTCTGACATGTTATGGATTTACCAATCCAAGAAAGATCAACATTACCAGGCTGCTTTAACTTCATACAATCTGGCTCTCAGTGACTTTGAGATCACACTATCTCAAAGAAATGAGTACCTCTCAAGAGCCATTGGTTTCTGCAACTGTACCACATATCCGTCTGAGCGTCAACAAGTTATCCAATTGGCTACGATGATCGAAGAAGTCTTCGAAGCTTCTAACATCCAGTATGATCTGCTCATTACGATTTCCAACGATAAGACGTTGCCAGATGACAAAAAGGCTGTGCTAATTGAACAGTTGAATGGCAAAATCCTCACAGTCAGTGAACTCTTCAACGATTTCGCTAACGTGTTATCATACCATGAAATATGTCTCAACATTTTCAAAGCTTCTGACTTCCGTAACTCTGAAGAAATCTTGTCAAGATGGCATCAACTGCTTGACAATGTTAAAGAGACTATCTATGCTGACTCTGGGTTGCTCACCGATTCTGATGATGTTATTCTCGAAGGTAATAGTGCTGAGAAGTACATCGCTTTGTTGAGTAGCACTATCATCAAAGCTGGTAAGAAACTTTCCGGTTCTGAGTTTGTTTTCCCAACTTCTGACCTATTGCCAATTGTGATGAGCTCGATTTATGATCTTGATGAAGCTGACTCTTTGGTCTCCCCAGGTGCTGTTGTTACCATCTTCCTTGAATGTGGCATCGTCTTCGATAAACTGTACTATTTGCTCAAGGAGATCATTGAAACCAACCCAAGTGATGTTAACATTGAACACTACAAGAAGGAACTGGTCATGTTGATCAAGAAGTGGTACGATGAAGACCCAAGACTTCGTGAGATTATCTCTAATGAAGAAGTTAGAAGTTTGACAGATTACGACGATGCCAAAGACCCGATCTCAAGCTACATGAAGAGTACGGGTCATTCTGTATGATACTGGGTGACAAATCGAATAAAAAAGTAAACTATTCTAACCATCAATGTGGACGTACCACTTGAGCCGAGCTGTAGATCATCGTGGAAACTACATCTGATATTTGTAAGATTAATTGATGAAACCGTTATTAACAAATCAAATAAGCAAAAACCTAGAACCAAATTGCCACCAGGGCAAAACTCTGCACTTCAAAGCTTCTGCTCATCTGTTTTGATTATGTTAGTCTGATAAAATGGGTTTACAACTTCTGATATGGACACTTACCAGAGCTCTTTTCTCTTGGTGCCAATTGGAGAACCTCCTTCTTGATATCATTCGACAAGTTCTGGTCAACCTTTGCAAAGGCCTCAAAGACTCTGTCTTGGATGATTGGAACAGCGTTAGCAACGTGTACGGCAATGTTATGGGCCAAGTTCTTCTGCTGTCCTGGTTGCTTTGACAAAACCTTCTGGTACAACTCTCTGGCCTGAACATAGTCAATATCACCCTCAACAGACCAGTGGAAAGGCTGTGCTGGACCTGTCCATGTTTCCTGATTGGACTGGTACTTGAAGTTGGTCTGTGATGTGTACTGGACAGGGTTTTCGAGTGTGGAGACGTAGTTTGGAGCAGCGCCATAGTTGCCGTTGACACACATTGCACCATCTCTGAGGATTGGGTTGAATGTCTTGGCGTATGGGCAGTTGACAGGGATCTGTGCGTAGTTGACACCAAGTCTGTGACGGTGAGTATCTGGGTAAGAGAAAAGTCTGGATTGGAGAACTGGATCAGCGGAGGCCTCCTGGTATGGAACTGTGTGGGATGGAGAGAAGGCAGCCTGTTCAATCTCGGCAAAGTAGTTTTGAGGGTTCTCGTTCAAAACCAGCTTACCGAAACGACGGAGTGGGAAGTCCTTGTGAGACCACACCTTGGTCAAGTCAAACACTGAGAATGGGAGCTTCTCAGCCTGCTCTTGGGTCATAACCTGGACGTACGCGGTCCAGGATGGGTTGTCGCCCTTGGCAATGGAGTTGAACAAGTCTTCCTGTGCGTGGTCTGGATTCTCACCAGACATCACAGTAGCCTCCTCATTGGTCAAGTTCTTGATACCCTGGTCGGCAATGAGGTGCACCTGAACGTAGAACCATTCACCCTTCTTGTTGGACCACTTGTAAGCGTGACCGGAGTAACCGTTCATGTGTCTGTAGTCGGCTGGAGTACCACGGTCAGAGAAGAGAATCATGAACTGGTGGATGGACTCCTGGTTCTGCGTCATGTAGTCCCAGAACGCGTTAGGGTCCTTCAGGTGTGTCTGTGGGTTTCTCTTCTGGGTGTGGATGAAGTGTGGGAACTTGATCGGGTCTCTAATGAAGAACACCGGGGTGTTGTTGTAGACCCAATCGAGGTTACCCTCCTCGGTGTAAAGCTTGATAGAGAAGCCTCTAGGGTCTCTGGCGGCATCTGGAGAGCCCTGCTCACCACCAACAGTGGAGAATCTCACAAGGGCCTTGGTCTTCTTGCCGACGGTGTCGAGGAAAGCGGAACCGCAGATGTCCGAGATATCGTCGGTAACCTCAAAGTAGCCAAAAGCACCAGAGCCCTTAGCGTGGACAACACGCTCAGGGATTCTCTCTCTGTCGAAATGGGCAAGAGAGTCAATGAGGTTGAAGTCCTGGAGGAGGAGAGGACCGTGCTTTCCAACACGCTGGGTCTCGAATGGTGCTGGGAGAGGGTAGCCCTGGGAGGTTGTAACCTTCGGCTTATCGCTGCTGCCTGTGTTGCTCATTTTGGGAATTGTTCAATGTGCTTCTTCTACGGCCACGGGTGTGTAAGCTGAGAGTAAATAATGTGGATATCAAAGTGTATTTATACAGATAAAGCCCGTGTGGGGTCAGCGAATCAGAACCGCCAATTTTGTCATCTGGGGAGTCCAGACACGATTGCTTAGCAGAAGACGGCGGTGCCCGAACCGGCAACTCAGCGCGGCGCCATATTAAACATCCCCGCTAAATGCACCAGGCCGAGGCTAGGGCCAAGGCCCAAGAAACCCCTCCGTCAACACCTCGGAACAATGGAGGTATAATAAGCGAAAGCCCGTGGTTTTCTGGCTTCTGGAGGCCCTCTGGAGGTTCAATTGACAGAAATGATGCCCTAGATCTCTCCTGGAGTCCTAGATACCGTGCGCAGAGAAAGCGCTGGAATAAAGCAATCGTGCGGTCCCTCCCAGTAATAGAGAATTGCGAGCAACCCCACCACTAGGATCAACGTCATGAACTGACAAAGCTGCAATCATTGCTCGTCGCCATGCGGGCTCGATCTGCCCACTCTGACAAAGCAGAAATGCTAAGACCGATACCTCCCGTGAGCCTCTTAGATCGTCCTGTAGGTAGAACATCTTTTGTCGAAGTATCGGGTTTCCCGTTCGGGAAACTCTTTCCGCACAACTCTCGTCTCGGGAAAATGTGTCAGTTCGACCAATTGGGAAGTCACGGGTATTCCATGAACATAATGATTTTGATTGTTTGACTTTGTAGGGTTAACTTGAATGTGTGATCTTGTATATTGAAAAAAAGTGATATTTATACCTTCATTGGCGAGATTGATGAGAGCTGATTATGTCTGTTGAGAAGCTGGCTCGCGATGCAGGTCCGGATATTAGCCCTTAATATGGCGATCATTTGAGTCTCAGAGTCCCCCAGTACATGAGTATCGTTGGCTTTCAAAAACACAAATCATTGAATAACAGCTCTCTTCACGCGTATCCTTGACGTATGGTCCCTTTTGCTCAACATCGAGGTCCAAAGCCTTATCAGCTTTCCATCTGCGGCCTTACTGTGTTCCATCAGACAGCCAACTGCTGGGAAAGCACTGTGTTTACCTTCCGGAAAAGGTTTAATTGTAGTACTTCTCATGTCTGTACCACATAGCATTAGGCAAGTTTTTGCTGTCTCTGGAAGGGAAACTTGCTTCCTGATGTGCTAGGATAGCTCTGGAAAAAGCGATAGACACATCCACAAAGAAAGCTCTCTTCGAACTACATTAGAAAGGTGTTATGGATCAAACTGAAACATGTTTTATCGTAATGTCTGTGGTACGCAAAACAGTACTGTTTTACCTGTATTCTGTGCTTTCAGCTTTCCAGATATAGTCTCTTGTTCTGTTATGTATGGGGCATCGTGAGACTTGATTCCCCCCAGAGTCTCACCAATTATGTACTACACCCTTGAAACTTGAGGAAGCTCCTATTATCAAACTTTTAGCTCTTGTAAACATCAAAAAACCAAACTGTTTTCTCCATCGTTCAATTAGGTCGCTTCGGAGATTCAGGTACGAAGAGATTACGAGCATGTGGCCGTACCGTTTATATCCTCACCCCAAACTCGGTGATTGTTATCATCTGTCAAGCCAACCCCATATAACACTAAATCTCTCACTTCTTTACCTAACCTCCATAATATCTTACAAAACATTGGCTATCAAGCACCACAATTCATGAGACTTTCCAGCTTGTTACCGCTGGTGTCGCTCACTGGAGCAGCTCTGACCAATGGCGGAGCAAGCCCAATCCCGTTCCAACATCGTGAGCCTGGCTATTGTGCCATATACGACTCGTGCGGTCCAAAATCGATATTTGGGAAGGACTTGCCTTGTCCTGTTGATCAAAAGGCTTCAAATGCTTCTTCAGAGCTGATGGACGATATCATATCCATCTGTGGTGAGGAATGGCAAGGGTCAGATGTTTGCTGCACGCTGGGTCAGGTTCAAACGCTAACAGCAAACCTCAAGAAAGCAGACTCTCTCATTTCATCATGTCCTGCGTGTCAAAAGAATTTTAGAAACCTATTCTGCCAGTTTACCTGCTCTCCTAACCAATCACAGTTTATCAATGTCACCAAAACGGCAACTTCCCTCACTGGTAAGCAAGTTGTCACAGAACTGGATTTCTTCATCAACACAGACATGGCTTCCGCCTTTTATGACTCGTGCAAAGACATCAAATTCTCCGCCACTAACGGGTTTGCTATGGATCTCATCGGTGGAGGTGCCAAAAATTACACTCAGTTCCTGAAGTTCCTTGGTGACGAGAAGCCATTGCTCGGAGGTTCCCCATTCCAGATCAACTTCCAATACTCCAATGATACTTCAAACGAGCACTCTCTCAACTCAAAGGTGTACGCCTGTAATGATGAAGAGTACAAGTGCTCGTGCTCTGATTGCTCAATGAACTGCCCCACCCTCAACAAGATCCCGTATGGTGACTGCAAAGTTGGTGTCCTTCCGTGCTTCTCGTTTGCAGTCATCATTGTGTATGCTGCCATTCTAGTCATCGGAACGCTCTTTTATGTCTACAAAGAACAGAACAACAAGCGTCAGATGTTACAGGAATCTCCATACTTGAGCTCAACCACTTTCGAACTACCCGAGTTCCCCGTGAAGAATGAGGTGTATTCATTGAACAACTTCTTGGAAGGACTCTTTAGCAGATTGGCCTTTGTGTGCTCAACTTATCCGGCCACAGTTCTCACTATCACTTTCATTGTCACTGGTTCCTTGACTTCTTGTATCTTCTTTTTTGGATCTTTGGAGAAGGACCCGGTGAATCTCTGGGTGAGTAGTTCAGCTGAGGCTTATAAACAAAAGGAGTTCTTTGATGAACACTTTGGTCCGTTCTACAGAACTGAGCAGATATTCATTGTGAATGAAAACGGTGTCTTGAATGATGAAACTGTTCATTGGTGGGCTAAGACCGAACTGGAAATCGCAGATATTGTTGTTGATGGGGTTACGTTTGAAGACTTGTGTTTCAAGCCGACTGAAGATTCAACTTGCGTTGTTGAGTCTTTTACCCAGTACTTCAATGGAAAGATCCCAAAAACATGGAAACAAGATTTGCAGCAGTGCACCACCTCTCCGGTTAATTGCCTACCAACTTTCCAACTACCATTAAAAAAGGAGCTGCTATTTGGTGGGTATGACAATGGTGATATCTTGTCTGCAAAAGCCATTGTTGTAACCCTTTTGTTGAACAATCATCAAACTGAAAACGAAAACGCCACTATTTGGGAAAATGAATTGGAGAAGTATCTACTTGGCTTAGAATTGCCAGAGGGAGTCCGCATCAGTTTTAATACTGGACAGTCTCTTGAATCAGAGCTCAACAAGTCCACGAATACGGATGCCACCATTATCATAATCTCTTACATTGTCATGTTCCTCTATGCTTCTGTCTCACTAGGAGGAACTTTCAACATTATCAAGACCAGATTCTCTCTCGGTCTTTCTGGCATCGTTATTGTATTGCTTTCAGTCACATCTTCTGCGGGCTTCTTCTCACTTCTCGGAGTCAAATCCACACTCATCATCGCAGAGGTTATCCCCTTCCTGATCCTGGCTGTTGGCGTGGATAACATTTTCCTAATTACACATGAATTGAGAGGGATCAGCTATGCTTATCCTAACGATCCAGTGCCATTTAGAATTGCAAAAGCTGTCGGAAGAATGGGACCATCGATATTATTGTCAGCTTCTTCCCAGTTCTTGACTTTCTCTTTGGCTGCTGTTGTTTCGATGCCTGCTGTTAGAAACTTTGCTCTTTACTCTGCTGGTGCTGTTCTGGTGAACGCGATTTTGCAACTGACTGCTTTCATCTCCCTGTTAGCTTTGGATCAGTACAGAATTGATGCAGGCAGGTTAGACTGTTTGCCTTGTCTGAAAGTGAAGAATGCCATAAGATTGGATGAGGTTACTGAGTTGTTTGAAAATGAAAATGAGAGCCAGTTCTTTGACAAGTTGTTAAGAGAATATGCACCAGTTGTGCTGCGATCAAAGCAATTGATCTTGAGTATATTCATTGTATGGACCGGTATCTCTCTTGCTTTGTTGCCCAATATCAGTTTTGGTTTGGATCAAAGAGATGCCATCCCCATGGACTCTTACTTGATTGATTACTTCAATGATGTCTACAGTTACTTAAATGTTGGTCCTCCGATTTACTTTGTTGTTGATGGGCTGAACGTGACTGATAGAACAAATCAACAGAAACTCTGTGGTAAGTTCATTACATGTGAGCAGTTTTCACTCACCAACATTCTTGAGAAAGAACGTGAGCGCTCCGAGATATCCACTATTGCTGAGCCAGTGGCTTCCTGGATTGATGATTACTTGACGTATTTGAATCCAGAACTTGACGAGTGCTGCCGTTACAAGAAAGGGACAGAGGATGTCTGTTCTCCATATGCACCAAGTAGACAATGCACTGCTTGCTACTTCAATAAGACTTGGGAGTACAACATGGATGGATTCCCTGAAGGCCAGGAATTCATGAAGTTCTTCGATATTTGGATCCATGCACCGAGCGATCCATGTCCTCTAGGAGGAAAGGCTCCATATTCTACATCTGTGTCATACAATAATGAGACTGTGTTGTCATCTGTCTTCAGATCTGGTCATATTCCACTGAGATCGCAGGACGATTTCATCCAAGCTTATGAGCAGTCTGTCAGGATAACTGATGAATTGAAGAAGTCGCTCGGTCATGATGGCGTATTTGCTTACTCCCCATTCTACATCTTCTTTGTCCAGTACAGTACGATTGTTAAAATGACCTTCACATTGATTTCCATCGCATTAGCAATAATCTTGGTGAACTCTACAATTTTGCTAGGTTCTATTAGATCGGCACTGGTTCTCATAACCACAGTGACTATGATTTTGATCAATATTGGTGGTATGATGGCCATCTGGGGTATTTCCTTGAACGCTGTCAGTCTAGTGAATCTGGTAATCTGTGTGGGTCTAGCTGTTGAGTTCTGTGTCCACATCACAAGGGCATTCGTTGTCTCCGATAGAGATTCCAGGCTTGGGAATGTCAACTTTAGGGCCTATAATGCTATTACTGGTGTCGGGGGTGCAGTTTTTGGAGGTATCTGCATGACTAAGCTTATTGGTGTTTGTGTTCTAGCATTCACCAAGTCCAAGATCTTTGAGATCTACTACTTCAGAATGTGGTTGTCTCTTGTTGTCATTGGTGCACTTCATGCTCTGGTACTGCTACCATCGCTGCTATCCCTTGTTGGGGGTAAGCATTATGTCTTTTCAGAAAGCAGCACTGGTATCGCTGATGACCTGGCCAATCGTCTGAACGAGTTTTCCAGATGAGTTGATCCTTTGAGTTGTATACCATGAAGATTATAATTAGAGCCCACAAACGAACCTGGAAAACGTTTGTTCAGACGGAGTCGTAGAGGTTCCGTGAGAAGCCGTTTACGTAAGGAATACGCGGATTTTGGCGGCGGCCGCGAATGTGTCAAATTCGAGGAGATGGCTGGCCGCTTGTTCGTATTGAGAGCGGAGCATCTGGCAGAGATCCACCGGCTGCATGGTCATCTCTTAGAGACGATATTCGTATCTAAGCCATGCTGGCTCTTCAAGAGTCTCAAACATAAGCGAATTGTCATGAGAAGTGGCGATTGCCGCTGTTGCGAGGATGGCGATGATGAGGCTTCTGCCACACGGCACGGACCAATTATTTGGGCAAGATAGTCAAAGGAACTATATCTGCCTGCAATGCAGATATCATGAGAAGCGCGGTATCTTTGCTCCAAGTGCTTTGTATAACTCTTCCTGTCCTTTAAATGGTTGTAGTAAGTGGGTTTATTGTGGTCGGTGATCCCGACGGATCTCGCTCTTTCCAGCTCACAGATCTCGGTTCGGGCTGCTCTGGAACGTTTTGGAAGCGGAATATCACACACACGATGAGCCCAGACAGCGCAATCCAGCACCCCGAGCGTGAGCCAGCTGTCAACCACAATGAATTCTGCAGTGATGGGCATCGAAGAGGAAACGCAGCCAGCCTTTCGCGACCATGGCGCGAATAAGACCGGTGTGCCCGTACCGGACTCTTCTCGGGGTTGTCGCGGCGATGGCCGAAGGCACGCTTTCAGGGGCAGTTTGTTTGACGTTGCAATTTGGAAAATACCCCTTAAGGGCAAAGGACACGACACTTTCTAAAGCTTTGGGGCCTGAATGTCCAGCACGATGCAATTTCTAACCCGTTTGAGTCTACCAAGAGGCCAACCTCCCCCAGGTCTCGGTTCCCGTCTGGTGTTCCACCTCATTTGCCGGAACCTGCAAAGGAAGAGCGCGAACGCCAATCTTCTTTGTTTGTTTACTTCACAAAACGCGACGCGCAACCAGCCACTGTCTTCCTCTGCAGGTTCACTTCCAGGGCCCAGAACTCCGCCAGTTCGTACATGTCACGCTGGAGAAGATATAAAAAGGGTGCTTCCTGCCCCTTCTTCTGACCATGAGCTCAGAGGTATTCTGCTTGTTCTCCAGCTGCCACACTCCTTTTCGCTCGCTCGTCTACACGCTCGTCTACACGCTCAGTTCCAACTACCTGTCACTCTTTCACACACGATATATACCGATACCCCAAGCTCCACAGACTGGCTGATACACTACAAAGATGCTCCCCTCCACTGTTCTGACTAAGCTGGCCATTGCGGCCGCTGGTCTCGTCTCCACCGTCTCCGCCTTTGATGCCTCTTCTAACAAGAACGTGGCACTCTACTGGGGCCAGGCCTCTGCAGGCTCCCAGGAAAGCCTCGCCACTTACTGCGAGTCGGACGCTGCTGACATCATGATTCTCTCCTTCATGACTGCTTTCCCAGGCACCGATGGCGTCCCAACGCTCAACTTCGCTAGCGCGTGCTCCGACACTTACTCTTCTGGTCTGCTCAAGTGCGACCAGATAGCCACTGACATTCAGACTTGCCAGGGCTTGGGTAAGAAAGTGCTTCTCTCCATGGGTGGTGCCTCTGGCTCCTACGGCTTCTCTTCGGACTCTGAAGCTGAAGACTTTGCCGGCACTTTGTGGGACCTCTTCGGTGAGGGCTCCGCAGATGAACGTCCTTTCGGTGATGCCGTCATTGATGGTTTCGACTTTGACATTGAGAACAACGATGACACCGGCTACGCTGCTCTTGCCACCAAACTGAGAGAGTACTTCGATACTGGTTCCAAGACATACTATTTGTCTGCTGCCCCTCAATGTGTTTATCCTGACGCTTCTGTCGGAGACGCCTTGACCAATGCTAACTTTGACTTTGCGTTCATCCAATTCTACAACAACTACTGCAGTGTTGATGGTACCTTCAACTGGGATACCTGGGTCAACTATGCAGAGAACGTTTCCCCAAACAAAGACATTAAGCTTTACTTGGGTCTTCCCGGCTCTTCTTCCGCTGCTGGTTCCGGTTATGTTGACATTGACACAATCAAGTCAACTCTTGACACTATTGGTTCTGACTCCGTTTTTGGAGGTGTTATGCTCTGGGATGCTTCTCAGGGTTTCACCAACGAAGTTGACGGTGAGGCTTTTGCTGTTGCCATCAAGGATGCCTTGAACGATTTATCTGACTCCACAGAAGCCAGCACCGCTTCCACTGAGTCCACTACTTCTACTTCAAGCTCTGCCACTACCTCTGCTATTTCTACCACAAGTGCAACAGCTCTTACTACTTCATCTACCGTCGTGAATGCTCAGACTGAAGTGTCTTCTGTTGAAACCGCCACAGTGGCCTCTTCCTCGACCGCTGTTGTCGCCACCTCTTCCGCTGTTACTTCACAGGCTACATCATCTGCTTTGTATGAGACTTCTTTCAGTTCCTCCTCTCAAAGCACTCTTGTTGGATCAACAAGTTCCACAGCAGTCGCTTCTCAGATCGCCCCAGTCGCCTCTCCTCAAGACTCTCAGGTAGTTTCTTCTGCTTCTCCAGCTGCGTCAAGTGCTACCACAACTGTTCTCATTTCTGAGGCTCAGGGAACTGAGACTGTTGCAGTAGAACACACGACTAAAACTGGTGTTGTCACTTCAACTGTTGTCATGAAGGAAGTTTCCAGTGCTGCCCCTGTCTCTTCCTCCACGAAAGCTACTGTTGATGCTTCCACCTCAGTTATCCAGTCTTCTGCAAAGACATCATCCTCTTCTGTGTCGGATACTACTTCCACCTTTGTTGAAGTTACATCCAATACCTTCTCCTCATCAGGTTCGTCCACTTTGAAGACTGTTGTTATTTCAACTACATCAGCACCTTCTACTAGCC